>CM040753.1:16749883-17039883 GCA_022829145.1 Albula goreensis | reverse complement strand
AACAGTATCCCTTTGGAAGATTCTTTGTGTAAAATTTAATTTATTAGTGTTGGGAAAATAAAGTTTCATGACCTCTATAATTCCCATTGCCACGTCTGATTGGGTGGCGCCTTGTGGGTGTGTTGAATTTTTCTTGAGTTTTAGGTTGTGTTTGTGTTTCTACCCCCCACCAACACACACATTCTGTTACTTTTATACATTTTTATATTTGACTTATTTTTCCAGAAATTTTGCTCATGTGTAAACCACTATCTGTAACACGCTTGGCTAAACTGAGCTAACACTTCTCTCTCAGTCCAACCAAGACTGCCCCCCCCACTGCTATCCCAGCCTCCCCCTGCCCCCCATCACCCCCACACACACACACACCAACCACCACCACCAGAAAAAAAAAAATGTAAGAAGCTTAGAGCTCCCGAGCTCCAGGAAGCCATCATTTGGCTTGGACCCTCTGTGCTGTTGTGGAATTGAGTTGCTGTGTTATCTCCCTCCTCGTGTGCTTCCAAGCCATAAGGCGGCTCTACGCTCCCCACCACGGCTGTTCCCTGTTCCCTTGCTTGGCTGACTTCAGTGGTTAGGCCCTAGCATAGCTTTAACTAGACAGTCAGAAAGAGAGAGAGAGAGAAAGAGAGAGAGAGACAGGCTCTTCCCCCCATTCTATTTACCATTTATATAGATGTATTTCTATCTATTTTCATAAACAGACAAACTGAATGCATGTATTCATGAATGAATGCTTTCTGCACATTTTTATTTTGAATTTTTTTGGTTTGGTTTCTGTGGTCTGGTGAGACGAGCCTGTAATATTGTTACCTAAGCTGAGCGGTGCTGTATTCCCTTGTGCTTTTACTGGTTTTTCAGACGCCTATCTCTGGGCCTGAATAGGGTCTACAGATGTCCTTGCAAGCATTATCGAATTGGTACCTGCCGCAGCTTGGGAAGTGGGGATCCCAGGGGTGGTTTTCCCTAGATGAACATGGTAGATATCCAAAGTTATCTCAACTTAATATGTTTTTGATGTGCTGGAAAACATGGAAACCATGCTATGCATCATTACCTATGAAATGCTAAATCTAGATTTAACTTTCAGACATACATTACCCTTGGAACAGTCTAGATATCATACATAATTACTCCTTAATGTCTTGATGTAAAGCTTAAATTTAAGGCAGCTCAGTAAAGTTCAAGGTCAAGCTTTATGCATAGAGGAATGCGCCTGATAAAAATGTAAGACCATCTCGGAACATGAAATCAATGACTGATGTGTTAATTGCACATATGCTCTGGTTATCTCCTAAAATGTGTGAGGCATGATGCATTACCTGTGGAGTATTTCATACAATTTGGCCTCTTGCAGAAATTCAAGGTTAAAGTATAACCTGAAGATATGCTGTTGGGAACCTATAGGACATACCATAGTTTAGGCATACTTGTTGAACAATGGTTTTGTATATTGGCTTTAAAGCCCAAAAGCTGCAGGTTCAAATCCCAAATCCCAAATCCCAGGTAGGGAACTGACATTCAACCATTGATACAGAGACTTAAGCAACATTAACTCAGTAAACATCACACAAAAAAAATTACGGTATGTAAAACAAACCAAAGAATTATAAGGTGTCATCATGACTCTGTACAAGGTTGTTCACTAACCAAATAAATAATGAGGTGAAATGAAATGCATAGTAATGTAAAGTGAGGATACATACATATTTATGGTAAAATCTCAACCAGTTCCACCTTACATTGGTGTCCAGTGTGACTATTGTGTAGGATCAGGGCTGAGGTGTCTTGGTATGAGTGGTGAGAATGGTTGTAGTTGCAGTGTATGAGTGTGTGTGTGAGTGAGTGTGTGTGAGTATATGTGTGTGTGCGTTTGCGTGTGAGTGTGTGTATGTGTGTGTGTGTGTGTGTGTGTGGGGGGGGGTGTTCATAATAATCTTCTGGCCAGTGGGAGCTTACAGCATCTTCACAGACTCATAATAATTTATACACACTCCCAGTGCTATCTCTCTCTCTCTCTCTTTTAAAAAGTAAAAAAAAAAAAAAATCCTGTAAAGGCTCATACTCCACCAGAGGCGTTAGTTCCTCCCGGACTGTTGACTCAGCTTGTGTGGAATTAACTCATGTAAAATTCAGCATGGCCAAACAAAGTTGGCAAAGCTGGCCCCTGTCAGGCCTGCAAGAACCGGAAAGTGATGAAGAAGTGTCCATCTTGTAGGACTTCATGACACTGTACAAGGTTTTTATACGGGCTTTTCTTCTGAAATGTCAGCCGGTGACCTTTTTGAAGTAATTTACTCTGTGATGAAGGCTTATACAGAACAAGCTTTAATATATATTTCATCCCTGTAGTGTCTCCAGCTGCAGGTTTTTAAACAGCTCACCTCACCGATATGCCAAATCAAAATAACATCTTACAAAATAACACAGCAAAAATACAGTCACGAACCCCCCCTCCGCAGTGTCATTTTTATTCCCATGTATTAATACATTTCTGCTACTCCAGCAGTCGGAGCTTCGGGGTATCTTCCCTGTGAAGCCGAGTAAAATTCTCATATTTTCATATTCGCCCCTTTGATCTATTTTTTCCTGTTCCTCTTTTGTATCTCTTTCAACATTGCAGGAAAACCTTGGCAACAAGATATCCGAGCCATTCACCAGAGAAAAATGTTCATACACAGGTTGGTCCTGGACCAAAGCTGGCAGACTGCACACATTTCAGAATGTGGTTTAAGATCTGATGCAAACAACTTCTTGCACCCCAGTCAAAGGTGAGCCCAGTGGCAGGTTTTGTTGACTTGGTGATTAAGAGTGAAAATAATTGGATGTGGTAGGGAGGCAGTGGGGGAGGGGACAGGCGAGAGCCTCAGATGCAGGCTACTTTGCTAATTACGGCCAGTTTGTCTTTGCGCTTAGAAGTTATTCTAATTAGCCAGGAGACAGGAGCATTAAAAAAGTGTGAGATTTATAGCCACTCTGAGTGCCTTTGGAACAGAGTTAGTCATAAGACTCTGGGGTGTGATTGTCTTATTTTACCATACATCCAGTTTTTCCTCAACATTTATGTACCCTTTTTTGATAAAAAAAATAATTGGAATTTGTATTGGAATTTGTGAATACGTAAAAGAGCATACCATTTCCATTCTACTTATATTATGTCTGTGATTTGTAACCAGAAGCATCACTGAACCTTCACACAGAACAAGAATTCTGTAGAAAACAACAACACCCCAAACCATGTCGGTGGCCCTCCAGATTGTCCTTTTTTGGTTCCATTCCATGGTTGGGCATTTGTGTCCTGGCCCTAATTGGTTACAGCCTAGGTCAAGCGCATTGATGCAACAACTGGTTCAGCCTCACCATGGAAAAATAGGAGGTAAATCTGTTAAACTCATCAGTCTCACCACTCTCTAGTTACACCTACTGGCCACCCACATACTAGATGTAATAGTATTGGACAAACATTAATTGGCTCTGGCTGATTGGGGGGGAAGCAGTAATCCATTTAAATCAGTCTCATCATTCTCTTGCAACCCCTCGCTGCCAACTGGGCACTTACAGGTTTGCAGGTGAGTTGGCGTGTAGGGGAAAAAGATGAAAAATAAAAAGTCTTCTCGAGGGCTTCTGTCTACACAGTTTTGGTTTAACCTGCAGGAAGTTGCACACTTCATAAACGATATAAATGAGAAAGGGAGGCTTAACTAAACTTCACAGAATTCCTTTTATTATGTCTGAGTTGACAGGGATGACATCAATATTACTGCTGAGGGTCTGACAGATTTAACTAATGAACTAGGGTTTGTCACCAATGTTCAGATTCTCCCCCTATTTGTCTTTGGGACCTTGAAGAGTTAAGAACAAGTGATCTGCAAGATCTCATGTCACAAACACAGACAAGATGGACAAACTGATCCTTATGCATTCAGTGTTAGTGGTGGTGCATGCTCAGAGCAGCCAGCTGCTTGCTTCTCAAGCCAGTCAAGGATACCTCATGAATACTTTTACATATTTATTTTACATTTATAAAACCAGGTTGCAAGTCTCTGAGAATAATGCATGTTCCAAAGAAGGGGAGTGGTCTATCTCACTCTGGGAAAAAATGATTTCCTGGGAGAGAGATGCAAATCAGGGTATAAGGTGTGGCTGTAATCTCTCTGCTGTGTGATTAAGGAAGACAATAAGAAGCAACAGTCTCCTCTAACAGATGAATAGATGTGTCTGTGCTCTGGATGTGTGGGTAGTAGGATTGCCCCACATTGGCGAGTATCACAATGATTTTGTTAGTAAATGACAGGTGAGGGGCAGTTTGTGTTAGATAATACCTGTGGATTTCTGAATGTGACGCCTGTCACTGTATGTATGCTGTGTAACACTGTTGTTTTGGCTGTCTCTTGTCCACGGTGTGTTACGGCTGTGCGCTGGTGTGGTCCAGCGAGAACAACGAGAACGCTGCATTAAGAGGGTCACCTGGTGACACCGCGGCTCTTGTTGTTTTTCACCTGCTAAAGCGTTGCACTGCACTCCATTGAACCTCTTAAGCGTGGAGCATGCGAAAAAGAGTGCTGAATTTGACTGAAGCCTACTCAACACCAAATCCAATTCACAGATAAGAGCAGTTCAGAAAGATAGATGTAAAAATTTATCTTTTTCCCAGTTTTTTTTCCCCATGGCTTCTGGGTGGTGCCTTGTACAGTGATTGAATGATAATTGGTTCGGTCTGACTTTTGCATTTCCTTCCAAGCTGCTCAGTGCCACTTTCCTCTCAGCTTGCAACCATAAGATCAGTGGCTTTTTTAAACAGATGAGGGACATTCCACCTGACCATGACTGCTGCGTATTCTCTTATCCTCTCTTATTTTCGCTCCTCTCTCTCTCTCATTGTGCCATGTGACCTAGTATTGACTCATGGTATGACCTCTGACCTTATCTATAAAAGCCAATCTGAGATACTGCAAGCCTGTCTCTCCTCTCCACAGGGGCGCTCTGTATGGTTCCCAATATATCACAAGATATCATGGCTATGTAAGGTCCCCTGGGTCTCCTACAGCACTGTTGGAGGGAGGTCACATGGTCTTAAATGGTTCTCTGAGCATAACCGTATAGCCGTACAATGACAGTCTCCTGTGCTGTCTATTACATGGTATGTATTCAGTTAGATTGACAAAGCATTTATTTCCGTTCAGAGATGGCAGGCATTGTCTCCCTTACATCTTGAAGAAATGTAGCTTTAAAATGCTTCTGAAGTTGAATCTGAAGCCAAATATTGATTGATCATCACAACCAAACTTCTGCTGGGAGCTGAAATTGTTGATGTTTGGATGTTTGTCATTGGTAAGACCGAGAAAGACAGTGAGAGAGAGAGAGAGAGAGAGAGAGAGAGAGAGAGAGAGAGAGCTGAGCTGCCAGTTTTATAGCATGTTCATTCCAATGCATACCAGTAGAGGGCACTATGTGCCATCTTTTTTATGCCATTGAGCAACACGGGCTGGAGAGCTTGCATTACGGCATCCACTGGAACAAGGATATTTATTTGGAGGGGGTTAATGTGCATCTGTAGCAGAGTAAATGCCTTCATACAGGAGCTGTCAGTTATTAAGTTGTGGTGAGTCAAAAGTGTGCTTGCCGGGGTAAAGGACAGTGGGGGAGAGATGTTGTGATGAAGAGTGAAAAGAATAAGTAATGAGAGGATGAGGAGAAAAAGAGATGGGGTAGGAGGTAGGAGAGTGTGAAGGAGAAATAACTGAAAAATAGGGAGTGATGGAGGGTGGAGACTGGGGTTTGAAAATGGAGTGGTAGAGGTGGAAACTGTGTGTACACAGAAAGAAAAAAATGTTGTAGATGTGTGATTTGTAAGGTGTACTCGTGTTTGTGTTGCTAATTTATCGGTCCACACACATGCACTCACATACACACACGCACACACGTGTGCACAAATATGCGCTCACAAGCATCTACACACATGCTTGCATGCACACATACTAGTGGTCTGCATATGACAGAAACGAACACACCTCCAGCACATCTCATTGTACACTCCACAGCTCTTTGATTGCAGAACATTCAATTACCACCACCTGCAGAGTGCATACAGGATCTGCTATCCGCTACCAGCCTCTGCTGCATGCCCACTGTATCCTACAATTCATTTACTCACTTTCTGTTGCCCCGGTAATCTTTTCTTCCACAAAAAAAAAAAAACAAAAAACAGATGCACAAAACATAGTAAACTTTTTAGGGCTGAAGGCCGAGAGTGTGGGCTTCTGTGTCAATAATTCTCAAAAATATTCCCTCTCGCCACTCTCTACTTGTTCAAGTAACACCCCACCCCTGTGCCACACACACATCTCATACCCCTCCTATATACACTTTGTCTTCCCTGGTCTTGGCACATACTCCTTTAAGAGTGCATATTTTACTGGTTGCTCTCTCAAAGGGCTGTGGGAGATATCACCACTGCTCATGTTTTAGACCACTTACACAGCTGAAGCTTTATGAAAAAGAATTCCATTAGGGTGATTATGCATGTGGGGAGGGGGTGGGGGAACTAATATATATTAAAGTCATACGGAAAAAGTCCAGGGACAATTTCACTCGACCTTCCCTCTTTTTACATTGATGACCTATGTGCTGGTTTTCTGTATTCAAAGCAGTCCAGGCCAGGTGTGTGTGTGTGTGTGTGTGCATGTATGTGTGTGGGTTGGTAGTTCATATGTGTATGTGTTTGTGTGTGTATACAGTATATATGTCTGTGTTTTTGCGTGTATGTGTGTATATACAGTATATATGTCTGTGCTTCTGTGTTTATGTGTGTGTGAAGGTTGTGAATGTGTGTGTGTGTGTGTGTGTGTGTGTATGGCATTCTTGCACTGGTGGTGTAATTGACAGAGACACTAAGAGGACAGGCCGGATCAAGGTCAGAGCCCCACAGAACTGTATGTTTACTTTGGCTGGGTTATAAAATTCGTTCGGGGAGTATAGAATAGAAGGGAAACGTCTTTAGATGAAATAAATTGAGGTTAAGCGTGGGGTACTCACAGGTAATGGATTCAGGCTTTTAAACTCGCCCTTAATGCTGTCTGTCTGTGTCAAGGGTATTCAGTCTTGCCATTCAGCAGGGGAGCACATCTTGGAAGTTGCAGTTATATAATTATGAATATCGCCGGTGGTTTTGTTAAGCGAGGGCTTTCTGCCGCACATGTCCGTGAGTTATGTAAATGCGCTTCTGAAATACGACACTAGGGAAACAAGGCAACATGGTTTGGGAAAAAAAATTGTAGATGTGAAAATATGGAAAAGCCCCAGAACAAGCCAGTCTACTTCAGGGTTTTCTTTAATTCTGAGGGGTGTTGATGGAGAGGGGCCAAACCTTTTGCAGGATATGATGTAATAGTGGTGTGTGTCATGCCTTTTCCCCCTTCTCCCCCTCTCCTCCCCTTTTTTATTAGTTCCCTCCTGCCTGGATTGAGCTGAGCTGAAAATGCTGCAGTGCGCTCTTTATTGTAATCTACAACAAAGCCATTCCATTATTTACAATCAATACGCTATTATTCTGCAGGCAGGGCAAATATCTTATTTATGTCTAATAATTTTGCTGTAATGGTTTCACTTGGCCTGCCCCCTGCACTGGGAGCATAGTTATGGAGACCATCAGGGGCAATGATCTAGGGCCCCCAAAATAAGCCCCAATCAACTGGAAAGGGAGGGTGGCACTAGGCAAAAAGATCCAAAACATAATGATTTCTTAGTCTGTATGTTTTGGATTTGGAATGTCACCTTTGGGAATATGTGAAGTTTTCTTCACACTTTCTGATTGGTCACATCTTTTACTCACTGTGGACTAAGGGTTTTATAGTTTTTAATAAAGCATGAATTAAAATTAGTAAACATGCCTCCGTAATGGCCTATATTATATCTTGGCATGGAAAAAAGTACTAGCCATTTCTGAAACATATTTGTAGTTTATTTGTTGATATGCACCACAACCTGACAAATATTAATCCAGATTTATATTTTGTACTTGGATTCCCCCGTTCTCATGTCTGGATGTCTTCATGATATGACATTTTTTGAACTCAGATTTGATGAATGGAGAAATGTTCCCATTCCAAATTTATATAACAGTCAGTATATAGCATTAATGAAAGACAGATTTGGAGCATATACACTCCATACTCCTCCTACAACAAAGGACAAGATATAAGGACTATGCAATCGCTGGATATTGGACATTCTTTCCCTGTTTTTAATTTAAGGGCAAGGTCATTGTGATTGTAACCATGCCTGGAAGTGCTTAAATAGTTGGATCACATTTAAGTCAATTGAATATGTGCCACTCCCCATTAGCTTAACGCCAGCAAGGTGTACAATATTCCCGTTAGCTGTTCAGTCTTGACCTGTGGCTGACATTGACCCTGGGGTGTTCAAAATTGTTGTTCATTTCACATTGCTTCTGATTGGCCTGTGATTCTAACTATCCAGGTCTCTCATTGATTTAATGAGGAAACCAAGTTTATCCATCTAAGATCACATTCCTCCTGCTTTCTTGTTAATATTTAAACAACTACAACAGTAAACAGCCAGTACATGTCACTGTGCTGGGTAAGCAAACACAGGTATCAATTAGAAAAATTGGTCGCCAATTTTATGTTTTATAGTTTGTCGGTATGGAAACGTGCTGTTAGATTGAATAAAGGTATAGGCAGAGAGGTAACTGAAGAGGGTTTTTCTCCCTAAGCCCTTCCACTTCAAGAGTTGTCAGGGAAACAAACAAATGTGCCGTTTCTACTTCTGAGAGGCACCTTCTGAAAAAGAACGCGCTGTCTGGAAGGCGATAACATTGACAGCTTGGCTGGGTTTGATCCCATTTCAATTGGAACAGCACTGCAACTTAGGCGAATTGGGAGCCGTTAAAGGCGGTTTATTTCATTTCAATCTTTTTTTTTCAAATGCAGAAGGGAGACGGTCTAGGAATGCACATGCTCAAGAACCATGCAACCCCTATAACTCTGGGGCCTCCAACCTCCAACCTGACTAATTTCACACCACTTAGAGCAAAGGTATGACTGACACCAGCTCAGGTGCAATGCCTAGAAATATAATTTCTTTATCACATCAGTTGACATAGAAACGATGACACGTTGCAGGCCTGGGAGAAATGTTAAAATTTTGCACGCTGTTAAGTAGTTAAGTTGGCGTTTGAAGATGTAGGAAGGGAATGTGTCAAGAACAAAATGAGGCTGAGCTGATGAAATTATTAAAAAAGATGACATTATTGTAATGTGGGCAGACAAAGGTTTTGGGACAGGAATAATGAATATTGCTGACACTATGGAAATCTGATGAATGCCAATGAGTTCATTCTGCACTTTAGGAGATGGTGAGAAGAATAGAGCAGGTAAATCAGAGAGCTGGAAGTGACTGGATGTCAGAAAGATGTCCACACCCAATTGTTCTGACTCGTCTAACTGTGCTAACCAGATTAAGTGTGCTCTATCTCCACAAATAAGTCCATGGAATAATCAGACACTGAATATGATTAAATTAATAAAAGAGCAGATTTGTCTTCTTGGAAATACTTGAGTATCACAGAGTGGAACTGAAGGCCTCAGTAAATGCAAAATACCTCATAAACAACTTCAATGCACAATACATGTGCTGTTGAATGCAGAAGCCAGGCTAGTGAAAGGTGGCATTCCATTACATGAATGTTTACAACAGTGTGTACTTACATTAACATATAATTAATGCATACAAGCGTATGTTATCATTAATGCACATACACATATATAAGCATATACAGTGGCACCTCGGCCCACGAACTTTTTGTTGAGTCCGTACGCGAACCGAAATGTTCGCAAACCGAAATATTTTTTCCCTTTGAAATGAATGTAAATCCAATTAATCCGTTCTCCTGCCCCAGAAACACTTTTTAAAAACTTTTTTATGGGTTTATGTGTGGCAAAAATATAGAAAGGAATTAAAGATAACCTTAATTATAGAAAAATACATTAATACTAAAATAAAACATAATAATCGTACACTTTACCTTTGTGGTTTGATAGTTTCTGGCACAGTTTCGTTTCTACTGTAAAATGCTTAGGCTTCTTAACACCACTATCAGTATCACTTTTCACTTTCTTGGGAGCCATAATGAGGGCACATTTAATGGAAATAGCACAAAAAGAATGTGTATCAAAGGAGAACACAACGACGAATGATGTAAACAAGGCTGAGCAAAACTGACACTATCCACAACGCACTACGGCGGGAAACCCATGAGTTTGTGTGTTTGTGCATTCGTGCACTGAGGGCTTGTTCGTGGGCCGATTTGTTCGTGAATAGGGGCATTCGGGCCGAGGTTCCACTGTACTAAACATATTTGAATTATAAGCTCCCCGCGCCAGAGAGAGATGACAGGGGTATGGGTGGGTGAGGGTGGTTTTCAGGAGTTTTGGGGAGGGTGCATGATTGTTCTATGCATCTTAGAGAGGTCACAAAGGGCCTTGAATTGGTTGT
The DNA here is from genome assembly GCA_022829145.1 of Albula goreensis. NCBI lineage: Eukaryota > Metazoa > Chordata > Actinopteri > Albuliformes > Albulidae > Albula > Albula goreensis. The sequence continues at coordinate 17,029,368 of CM040753.1, read as the reverse complement.
AACATGGTGGGGACCTTGCTGTGTGTGAATGGAGCTTTAGCTGAATGGGGAGCTCACCCTAGAGAAAGGAAATGGTTTGGCATTGTAAACTGTAATAGAAGCTCTTTGTTATTTGGGGCGTTTACAAGCATGATACCATTGATTTTGGTGTGTTCAAGTCAACCGTGCAGAGTTAGATCAATAGCAAGAGGACAAGTTGCTATGAAGTTGCTTTCTGGTCACAGCTGAGGATTCTTATTATACTCTCTTTATACAGGGCTGCACTTCTGAAGTCTACATTTATTTGTTTTTGCCATTAATGTTATCATTACAATGATTTTTGTGTTTTATATAATTGTGATGATGACAGTAACAATGATTTTCATTTACATTGTCATTGTTTTACAGAATTCTGTTAGTCAAAGCCCTAATTCAGGGAAAATAGAAACGCATTAGCAAGAACAGGTATCTTATGCAGGAAAACCTCTGTGTTGCTAGGCACCAGTCTGTGTCATCATGATCAGGTGATTTTCTATTCTTGAAGAAATCCAAAAGCAAGTACATTACAGTACCACATTAATTACGTTCTAAGGAGAAGAATTGCATTACAACGGGTATATATACACTAAGGTCTCTGTTTTATTAGCCTAAGGTCAAGAGGCAACAGTAGAAAAACAGAGAAGTGGTGCAGAATGTACCTGAAAACCCCCATTTGAGTGATATCTGTCAGAGAAAAGTTAGTTTTAAGAGCTTGGAAAGTAACTGGTGCAGTAACAGTTATACTATTGCTTCCTGTTTTCTTGTGAATATTGTATCTTTTCTTCAAGAATTTGTTGCCATGCCTCTGTCTTGTTGTCTTTTGAGGATCACTTGTTAGGGATGCGTCATAAATGTTCCACTCAGATGATGAGTCTATGGAAAGAGAGCCATCTTCAGTCTTGAGTAACTAAATTGCCACAATGACAGCTTTGAGCTCTCATCTTCATGTTTTTTGCTTTGCAATACTGGCTATTGGAACTGGACTTTTTAAAGGTTATATTCTCTTTCTTGTCCATTCTGCTAACCAAAAATATATTTGATTCATTACTTCTCATACAGTCCCTCCCTTGTCAGCTGTGACTGTCCGCTAGGGTCAGTTGTAGACATTCCGCACGGAGAAAACATTTGCACTTTATCGATGCGAAAATTGAAAAAAAAAAAAATTGCAAGAAAAAGTGTGCATGCTAATGCTTTAGATTTCTGCTGTGGCAGTATCATCTTGCCTGTGGCTGAATTTGCCAGGAGTGCTAGCATTCTCACCTTAAAAAAGTTCATAACTAAAATGAATTAACAAGGATCCGTTTCATAAAGAGGAGATTGCAAGTTCAAATCTGATGACAATGCTATACGTAGTTGAAATAATATGTGCGTTATTAAATTCTTTTCATTTTTCTAGCTAACATTCCTTTATTCTTTGCAGTTCATAAGTAACAGTCAACTCTCCACACTCCAGGTGCGTAGTCAATGCATCTTTTTTTGGCATTGTAGTGGTTTCAGCCAATGCTTCATAATGTTCCTTTCATTTTGTATGCATTATATGATTATTCTTAATATTTAGCTTAATCCTAGCTGGCATTCTTGTCACTTTTGCATGTTGCTATTCTTTGCTCAACAGTTATTTGTCTTGTTTTTCTTTGTGTGAATTGATAATGCTGCATTTATGTATGTGTCTCTTGTTAAGTGACTGTGTATTAGAAAGGTGCTATTCAAATAAAACATATTATCTTGATCTTTTTATTAAAATACTATCCCTTCTATGTCCAGAATTTTTCTTGCCAAAGCTGTATTGGTGTGCTGCGTAATAAATTGCTCAACTTGCTTCAGCCCAGCTCATATTAAATGCTTTAGCTTCCACTACTCCAGCTCTGTAATCTGTCCTTCAGCTTGCCCCAGTTGTGATGAATACTTTGTTTGCTGCACACCAGACCTGTAATAAATGCTTCCTCCTGCTTCAGTCAAGCAGGACGGTTGCAGTGTTAGGCGCATTTCCATCTCTCATTCTCTCATCCTCACTCAGATGTAATTGGCGGGATGTAGGTGTATGCTGGAGTCACAGAGGCTCTTGCTTCACTCCCGGGATTACAGGAGGACCCCTGTCTCCACCTTTCAGTCAATGACAAAGGCTGGAGGATATCGACATCGATGTCCTTGGTGAGACTCCCTTTCTGATCTGAGATGCAAGTGTACAGTATCTTGGCCTCTTCCTGAGTGTTGGGGGATTTCTGTGTTTCCCAGGCACGAGCTAGTGTAACAGGGTATTTGTCTCGTCTCTGCGGGGGCAAAGAGGTGACCTTCAGAGTCCCTGCTGCATAGCCTGGGATAAGAGGTTTCCCAGGGTTGGACAGCCTCATGCAGGGATCTTGAGTTTCACACAGCTTACCTGTTTCACACGCTCCTCCACTGAACCTTGTTCTTGCAAAACAAAGTACCATTTACTGAAATTCCTTATTTTACAGTTGAATTTTTCATGACTTTTCTACTCTCTTCCCCCCTTTCCCTGAGAAAGCAATCACATCCCCGCCCACCTCGAGCACTTTGGAAGTAAAGTCACTTCCCCACACTTCCATGAGTGGAAAATACCCCTTGCCCTTCCCCTTATAATCACCCCACCACACTCTGTTCTGTACTGGGGTCAGACCTCACTACTTTGTCAAAGTTAGCAGCCATGGCTTGTGTCAGCACAGGATGTGGGAAAGGAGAGGTTAGCCTGGAGGAAGTGAAGGTAACAGGCCTTCTGTGCTTCACTCTATGTGGGAGGCTCTGTGAGACATGCAGCCAGAGGCCATCATTGAATCTTACTTTGTCATACAGTCACGTGCACTTGAAACATTACATAAAAATCATGTTTTCCAAATTTGCACACATTCTTATGTCTGAATTATATTGAAACAAAAATAATCGTATCTAGTATAATGAACATTTTAGTGTTTAGAGTGCCCCTTCTGTCAGATCAGGACTGGAATTGAACTTACTAAAGCATTAAAGAGATTCTGAATGAAAATTGCATCAGACTTTGCTGTGCTTTCAAGTCCTGAAAAATTGGAGAAATTCACCATGTATCATTCATACGGACTCTTATTTTCTGATTTGTATCAGCCTTAGTGAGTTTTTAGCCCCAGGCTGAATGTCCATTTTTCACACTCTGGTGCTGAAGTCGACTATATGAAGACACACAAACATGCACAAAATGCCTGCAAGAGTACACATATACACATGAATGCACACACATGCAAACATATACAAACACAATTCACGGCAGAGAGTCACGATAGATTTGAGAAACAGTGTTACTCAGTCAGTGTTTCTTCAACATTACTGGTGGAATCGAAAGTGAATTTAAAAGACCAACTATTTTAAGGTAAGTTGTCCTTAAGATTTTCCCCAAATGGAAATCCTGTGATGTAAATATTGCTACCGTTAACTGATGGAGTCCGACTGTGCTGAAAATTCCATTCCAACAATGCTATCACACTCTGAACATTGTTTAACTTAATATTCTTTCAGTAATAGAATAACCCAGATTAGACATAACTGGTCTGTGTCAGAACATAAAGGAAGGGTTATAAGGATGAATGTAATAATACTCCTACGTTGGTCTCTATTTTAGTCATCTTGAATTGTTCAAGGTTTGACTAATGGCATTTTATGAAGGGTATCACAGAGGTTGAAGATAGAAGCTTATAGTGGAACTACAAAGAAAGATAAACTTGTGCTTGGTTCTTACAGGGGAATCACAGACGCTAATAAAATTTAGGTTTCTGTGTAAATAAATTTGTGTTGTGTCTTTCATGGTGAAACAGATAGGGATTTTCACAGTCTACACAACATATGAATAATTTGTTGTTCCCTATTTTCAGACCAACTGTGACTGTATGTATGTGGAGCTAGTAGAATTGGTAGTGATGATAACATTTTAAATTGTGCCACTGTCTAGGGTCTTGCTTTACTATATATTTAATGCACCATGTCATATTTGTGAGATACAGGTCCTTTCTCTTTCTGTTTTGAGAGAAAGAAACGGCCATTTCTTTTGTTACTGACAAATGTTTGTTACTGTTACTGACAAATGACACATAAAGAAAAAAAATGATAAACATAACAGGTGAACAATTTGACCATTAGCTACTGTTCCCTTCCATAGGAAAGGAGGAGAAGGATGATATGAGATAACCCTGAAACAGCAGGAAATTTAAGTGCTAACTGAGAAGGACAAAAATGAATGACACAATCTTGTGCCATTTGGAATTTCTGTGTCAATAAGTTCATTTGCTTTCCTGTTTATGACAACCATCAGCACTATCAGTGTCTGCTTAGTGTAATTTTGTTGGTGTTATTTAAGGACATGCACAGCACACAACTCACTGGATATCCTGGGCATGATTTATCAGAGTTGACTATGATAAATCCCCTGCATCACTCCACTCTAGAGCCAATATGTATTTTATTTCACCTCATCATCAATGGCTTCATGGAACACACCCTGCAACCAATCAAGGACACCAGCATAAAGTATCAGATAACAGGTCTCCAACAGAATTGTGCCTGAGCATACTGGTGTACCCAGAATACAAACATCATGTCTTCCACTACAGATTCATTAAAGCTAGTTCAGTGATGGGGTGGATGTTTTAGAATGAGGAAGATGGCTTTGATTGGGTCATACATTGTAAAACAGGAATAGATGCATTCTTTGTGACATATTTTATTCTACATGGTTTCATTTTATATTCACAACATTCTTATCAAGCATCTGGAAAATATGCATTTGTTGCATGCAATATTATAGGTTCCCTCTGGTACTCTCTCTGTGGGTCTGTGGCTAGCACTTCACAATGGCTGATTATAAGCCTGACTTGATAATGAGAGGACAACAACAGTGACATTTCATTCACATAGGTCCAAGAGATCAGTCACAAGCAAGCAACATCATTTCTGTTTCACAATAATGAAAGAATTTGCATCAAGGTAACTAATCATGGAGGTAACTTGCTTGTTAATTATCAGTCGTTCTTATCACATGTAGCTAGACTTTTTAAAAATACAATTTTTGAAAATAGTCAGTCACAGTTTCTTAGAAAAAATATAGACTTTCCTTTTACAGAATGATTGTAGCAACCTGAACTCATAAAGACTTGAAAGAAACCTATTGATCTATGCCTTTTGTAAATTGTTCATTAATAAATGTTTTATATTGTAAATAGTAATAAATGAACTCAGGTATTGACATTTTCCTTCCTTATTTGGTGCAAAATGTTTTTTATACTTGATGTCTGATGTAGATAACACGTAAAGGCACAGTAAAATGTTTATAGCCAGCACCACATCTAATGGTACCTCATGTGAGAGCTGGTTATACACATTGTATTATCGATCCTTGCTGCTGTAGAACTTGTGAATACTATCAATGAATCCTTAGGAAACATGATGTTTTATGAACATGTTATAATTGGAGATTTCCCATGCTATTCATAGAGTGGATTTTAAAGGAACAAAGGTTCACAGCTGATTCGGCCATAACAGGATGCAGCCTTTTCTACACCAATTTGCTACTGTCACCATTATGACTAGCATTAGTATAATACCATTACGAGTATAAACAGGGAGAGATTGTGTGGCACAGTCTACAGGGCAGCCAGCTTCAATCCCAAATAAGAATCCCCAGCATCCCCTGCCCACCTCTCTAACTATCTACTCTCTTCAGTAACCCTCAGAAAATTGCCTACTGTCTGAAAAAAAGACACTCTCCCCTAACGGGGGTTTGAGGAATGAGAATATAACCTTATACATTGCAGCAGGTATTCCTTGCATTTGGGAACAGAGTGTGTGCATGCTTTGATGCATGTGCACAGCCCTGGTAGATTTTTAATTTTTTTTTGGATTGGCACCAACATAAGTGACTCAATGATTTGTGGTCAAATTAAATCCCTTGCTGAAATAAGTAAAAACAAAAATGTGAGCATGTGGCAGAACACAGGAGTTCATTTATAATAACATCGACCAGCCAGATAAGACAGATAATTAGCTATTAAAGCCCACAAAGATAGGCCTGAAAAAAGCCGTATCTCTCTCTGAGCACCAGATTCCTCTGCTGTGAAGAAATGGTTCACTTCATTATCCAGAACCAAGAGCACAAACTGTGCAAAACAGCCCCCATTTTTTGAGAAGTGCTGTCTGCTTCCGTAACATTAACTATTTCTATGCATGCAGTACATTTTATTTTAACACTTTGTGTGGTTACGCTTTAAACAATACGTGCAATGTAGAGGGATTGCCATCTTAAGCCATAAAGTTACACAGCATATTAACTACATCATAGAGGAAACCTTTACAGTCTCTTTTCTCTTATTTTAAATTGGGTATGTGTTTATGTTTTCTGCTCACTTTACAAAATGTAGGTCAACTGAAAAGCAATTACGTTCATCTTACTCCAGAGCCTGTCTCCTTGAGCAATACATAATAGCCACCTTTCTCATCAAACAAGTATAGTGTTAAACAAGGTTTAATTAAATCACAACAAAAAAAAAAATTGCTTCAGTTGATCAAAGTGCAAAAGATAATCTTGTATCTGTTGTGATATAACCAGTAAACCCTCTTTTCCCTCAAATATGGCAGCATGTTACAGGTATCTCCTATAATCTGTCCATCTGCCAACAAGTCCTGTGACAGTCGACTGTTTACAAAACAGGAATATCACTCGATGACAACCAAATGTAGCTGATAAATAACTTTCCCCTCTGAGAAAGTAGATTTGTTTATTTTGCAAGTACATAATTACCATTATTTTTCTTAGAACTTAGAAAGATAGCTTTTAATTATGTACCCCGGTCATGGAACAGGCTGCAAAAACAGTTAATGATTGATTGCCTTGTTTCTCTTGCAGAATTTTAAGAATCCGATTTAAAATGATCAAAGCTTCTCTCAAATGCTCAGCTTAATACTATGTGTTGTTATTGTGCACTATATTTTTATGTTCTACTTCGGAAACTAACTGTACAATTACATTATATATTTATAATTGTATAATTATAATAGCTAAATAGATGAAAAATATATATTTTTGTGCAAACACACCACAAAATGATTTTAAATAAGTATTAATAAATGATCAGATAACAAAAATGCTTTGATGCTATACTTATTCTAATCACGTTTTTATAATAAAGAAAATGATCAGCAGTGGCCATCACTTGAGAACATGAAATCACCACCTATCCTGAGACACTACATTGAAATTTTTATTGGTTGACTACTTTAAAATCCTGTGCTTTTGAATAAAATGTACTACATTTAAGAGTTAATATAGGTTCATACTCCTGGTCCTAAAGGAAACATTTCAAACATAAGTGACTTGGTGCATGATAGGGAACTTAGACCAAATCATTAACCTAGCTTTAGCAATGTCCACTGTACCCACAATGGTCAAAAGTAGCACCCCATGTTGTGATACTGAATCTGGAGTATTGCATTTGATGTAGACAGATATAACTACCTATAGCTAGCTTGTTAGTTGTTTATTACCTCTTCAGTTCTTCTTCAGGAGGGGGATAAACTTAAAAAACCTCTTGAGCCGAAGATTGCAGTACATATTTTCAGCTGTTATCGAAGCCACTTCCAGATGCTCTTTCTGACAATGAGTATTTTGCACACACCCACCCACATCCTTGATTACCTACCAATTTGAAGGAAATGTCTACGCCCTGTAAATCATACAATTCCCCTGATTGAATTTTCATAGAATATACAAAATGAATTTGTAAACATATTGTACTTGACAAGTATATTGCCTCCACTCACCAAAATGAGTGGAAAGCACATTGAAGGCCCAATTGTTTAATTTTGACATTCTTCAGCTAATGTATCATATACCGTACCTTGAAAATTCAGTTGTACAAAAGTATGAAGAACAAAGTATTTGGCTGCCCAATTTCTATTTCGTTAATTAGTCCCGAAATTTTCACACCTATTGGTCAGATGTGGCACAGCTACTCTGTTCATGAAGTGACTTAACAAATGCGTTAAGTTCAATAGATAAAATTGGATGGAGGGAGGATTTAAACCACTCAGGATTTAGTAAGGATGTCGTCCCTGTGCTTTCCTATACATTTGTATATATCAGTCAGATTATATAACAGTCAGATTTCGGTGCTGCATTATTACTTTTCAGTAGAATAGAGAGGGGTCAGTGCCCCTCTCATGTGCAGCAAGGCCCTATGCTGTAGCTGGAGGCAGAATCAATCTATCATCATATTTTGGCGAAAACGCTTTGACCACGTTAGATATTAGACTCTCAATTCAGAATCAGTTTGACTTCTCCTTTGTGCTATATTGTCTGGGACAATGTCAGTGTGGTATCACACCTCTGTTTGAATTGCTGGAATTGTTGGAATAATAATAATATAGAAAGTAATCTCCCCGGGAGGCGAAAAAGGCTATCGGGTGTTTTGGAAACATAAAGGACCAAATGATTTGCATTCATGCATTCTATTCAGCTGGAGACTGAATAGAATGCATGAATGCAGATCACGAGCTAGACAGGGCAACCAGGACTTTGCCTCTAATCCCTTCTCTAATTTTACACTGATCATACACACTGTGGCCTATTTGTCACAGTCAAGTCGTACTAATTTTTAAATGCTGTTCTTCAGAGTATATCGCTAAACATTCAGGGGATATTGACTTTGCAATAATGGTTGGTAGTCATTGTGTCTGTTATTTGTGATTTTGTCTTTGGATTTAGTTGTACTTGTGATGCTATAGTTGGATATAGCTGCAGATGTATTGGAAAACTGTTAGCACAAATGTTAGCACAGTAAATGAGGTTTGATCAGGAGCAAACAAAAAAAAAAATAGAAACAAATAGCTGGCTGGATATGGCATTTCAGCATTACCTTTCAACTTCTGACTACCAATTTCTTCAAAATGCACACTGGTTGCTCTCTGAAAATTATCTAAAGGTCTTATATTGCACATAAATTCCAGTTAGCACATAGCAACTAAACAGTCACAAGGCTAATTTGAAAAATTAAAGCAATTTCTCTTTATGGTTTTCTGTTCCTCCAGCTTTTAGAGGAAGCTGCATTATTTTCAGGTAATTGTAAAATGATCCCTATGAAGGAAAATGATAAGCAATATTACAAACAAATGGCCTATCCATGGCACAAGAGAGTGATATGCTAGGTACCTATTGATTTGGTTAAGTCTCGGTCTTGTCTTGGTTCAGTGAGGATCCATTCAACTCCATAACAATGTGGTCAGAAAATGAGCACCTGCCCACAATCATTCGGGCTCACTGAGTCCTGCCCTGCACCACCTCATCACACTCACTAAGGACATCCAGAAATCAACAAAAAGGCAAACAAACATTAGCAAACTGGCTGCTATAGTGCGTATGGCTATATTATAGCTAGAATTAGAGTATCCAAAGCCCACCCCAATTTGATGTTAAAACATACGTAGATGCTTGTCTTATTAACTGTCCATAAGAAATATTTATAACAATGTATAAAATTTGCATGAGTGTAAATTAGGCTCAGACCTTATTTAATCAATAATCGTATTAACAATCAGGGGAACCTTTCTGACCCAGTAATCATTTTTATATGTCTTTTGTGAGAACACAGACTCCTTTTTTAGTTACATGCCCTGGTACATTTGATGCTTGTATTTTCATTTGACATTGACAACTAAATAACCTGGTCATTCCTTTTTCATTGTTGAAATAACATGAATTTCATGGTTTACAGTAACATTTTAGTTAAAAAATATAACACTCTGATTTGTTGTTTTAGTCTTATTGTTATGCCCATAACACACCTACAAGAAATGAAATCATGACCCCAGCCTCTTTTTCATCCACAGCTGTGCTGCCAAACATGGATTTGGATGCACCCCAAATGCATTTCTACAAGTTCACCGTGCACTAAGACTGGTAAAATATGACACTACACTGCAAGTAGGCACAAGCATGGTGACCCAACTGTGCACCAGTTGGAGAAATATCAAAGAGAATATCATTGGATAGTCTCACTCACTGGGTCTTTCTTGAGGACAAATAATAATAATAATAATAATAATAATAATAATAATAATAATAATAATAAAAGAAGAAGAGGAAGAAGAAAGTATGGCTTTCTTCTTCTTCTATAATATAAATAATATGAATATTTTCCCTGAAAATACATACAGACAACTGAACTTAAAACAGGTATCTGTGTGTTTACAGACCAGATATATATAGAGCCCTATTGTGACAATATTGTGAAAGAAATACTTCTGTTTGTTTGGGGAAAATGGTCCATTTGAGTGACCTCTCTTTATCATGTGGAGTATAATTAAATTTAATGGAGTATATTGTTGCTGTAAATTGATAATTATCTGTATGTCTGCCGTGACTTGAATTATGATTTGAGGGTTGCCCCATTATTCTCTCTCTCCTGCTATGAGAGCCAGCTCATCCCACAGAATGTCAACCTGTGTGTGCCCTGTTAGTGTGACAGCACAGAAGTACAGGCCACCTTGTGACTGTAAATTGTGTACTGGTGTCAGTTCAAATTTTTACCTTAAATAATACACATGACAGCAATTTAGGCCATCAATTCATAAACCCATGGCACAATCACGCACTGTTTTTCTGTCACATTTCTCAGCAACTGTCTTTTTAAAACAAGAAAATTTGAGCTTGAAATGATATTAACGTCACTTCACAGGCAATTAACTTATGAGGCTGTGTATGCCTCCACTCACACTATGCTCAGTCTCTAGATATTAATAGATCATTGACAAGAATAGAATGTTTTCATGGTTACCGTGGTAATGATTTTGACCACAGTACCATCTCCTCAGCCATGCTGTTGGTGAGATGTCTAATTTATTTTGCCCATTTAAACTTGTTTAATGTCTTGTTTTTTGGCCCTCATGTTCTGTTCTGTTGCGAGATGGCAGTGCAGAGTGAGAAATACTCCCAGCTCTGTCTGCCAGGTCCCTTTTTAAGGCAACCAAGCTGAAAATGTCTGCTGAATACCTCTAGCACCTGTAACATCTCTGAAAAAAAACAAGAAATCATAAACCATTCTGGGGGAGAAATGTACAATTTACTGTTTGCTAAGCTGAACTGCTTGGTGGTGACCATCTGTGTCCACTGTGACTAATGTGAACAAGCTACAGTCACCATTTTGAAGTAGAGTAATGCTCTTTCTAGAGCACCGGCTTGGTCAGCTGTTTTCCTGTCATGGCCGTCTGTGCAGACAAAAGTGGCTGTTTTATTTAGTCCATATTGAAGGGAAACAGCAGTAGGAATTTTGTCGCTGTTTAAAGCCAATTTATCAGTAATATCAAGCTGTTGGGAGATGCCCGCAGCAGTTTCTCTGTGCGGTGGAGGGACATTATCTGGATCGACTCTTCTGTCCCCACATAATTAAACATGTGCATAATTGTAATTCATTACTTAAGGCAGAAGCTGATGGTGATTCAAATGGATGTGGCATGTGACTGGATTTATACTAAAAAGCTAGTTATAACTTTTCATTTATCATCTTTTTTATTATTATTTTGCTTGATTGAGAACAGCTTGAGCAGTTCTCATCAGCAGTCTGTGTGTTTTTACTAGGAGGTAGATCTGTGTTGCATGGATTTTTTGAGACTATATGGTGGAAATGAGCCAATGTAACTTGCATTACATTTTGCAGAGTTTAAAAAAGTTTTTCTGTTCAAGTAATCCTTGCTGTGGCAGTGTTTATAATATTTTGTGATTTGGGTAAGTGTGTTTGTTGGCAACACAGAATGATTTGGGTTATTTTGGATGAATACATTGCTATCTTGTATGAAAATATGAGGTGCTCAAACATCTTGATTAAGGAAGCACAAAAATAATTTAAAAAAGTCAAAAATAAAATTTACGACTACATCATTTAAATGTGTTCACACATTTGTTTTGTTTTATTGGAATAGCAGCTGTGAGACCCTGGTTGCTTGGTTTAATATGAAAATGTGAAGGAGGAAACTGAAACTTACCATGGACACTGCTCAGAGTGAGGTTGCCGAGCTGTTCCCATAGGGAACATACACCACATACATTACAAACATTTTCCATATCTTTGATTGAAGGACAGCCAGTTCAAGCACCAACTATTTGCCGTTTTCAAAAATCTATTTTATTTTTAAATGTCTTTCATGGCAACAACATATTAGTAACCAATTACTAACAAAATTAAATAAAACCGCATGTATAAACTTTAATTGTGATTTGTTTACTTCAAAATACAACTGTCTTTTAATCTGTGTTTCCATGACAATGTTTACCCCCCTTTAAAGTGATACTGGTCTTATCTGACAATATGTCCCAGTTTATTTTTCAGCATTAAACTAGGGACCAGGGTCATGTTGTGGATTATGGTTTGGATAAATACTTTTCATTATTCTCAATGAATGAAGTCAACTTTTCTTCATTTTCATTATTGTGAAGTCAGGGCTGCATTGCCTCTCAATTTCCACTTAAATGTAAATAAAACTGCCATCGTTTCTTTCTCTCCATCTTATTTTTTATAGGAATCTTTCAGTGAATCCATTCTCATCTTCCAGTTCACTAGCCCCATTTCTAGTAGCTGTTGATTTGTTATTCATTTTCTTGGATGCATGGAGATCTCTGATAGCTTAAGCCATCATTAATCAAAGGTCATTGTGTGAATGTGTGTGTAAGTGGCACTGGGTTTGTTTGTCATACGTAGTCATGAATGTGTTTAAGTTCATTTGTGTGTCAGTGTGTGCATGCTTATGCATGTTTCTGTGGCTGTGTTGTATCAAGCCATTTCATGTGTGTGTATGTGGCTGTGAGTGTGTGTATGAATATCTGTGTGTTTTTATGTGAACCATGAATGTATTTTTTTATTACCTGCTTGTGTGTATCTGTGTATGTGTGTGTGTGTGCGCACAAGCTATCTTGATTGTGTGCGTGATTGTGTGTCTGTGCGTGTGTGCATGTGTGCATGTATGTGTGGGCACAAGCCTGCGTGATTGTATGTTTGTGTGTGGATTTGTGTTCATAGAGGGGGAAGCATTATGTGTGGAACTACTTAAATGACTGTGCTGTACACACGACAGGAATGGAATGGAATGTGTAGATTTTTTTTACTTGTTAATTTGTTTCTCTAATCTAATATTCAACTCTGTCAGCCTTCATCCATCAGGGGTAAACCCCAAGGCATCAGCCATTGAGCCATTGTTCATTTTTCTTTTGCTTTCTTTCTTCCTTTCTTTTTTCAAGAGATTATTTCAAAAATCGATGGTTGTAAGTAACTCACACAGGGACTTCAGTCTCTATAGATATGAGCTAGCATTACAAGACACAACTATCCCACAATCTTAATTTTGGCAATAACAATTTAACTGTCTCATCATATAGTCTTGTTTCTTATGGAATTCCACAGCATGCTCAGAACAACAAGGAGAATTATAGGAACTGCTTCAGGGGCATCATTGGATACAGATAATTCTCAGCAGAAATCAATGAGTCACCCACAATTAGCCTTAAAGAAGATGGAAAAACTCTGCAACAATGAAGTAACAGGGACTGAGGTGCTCAGCCATTTAAATAAAAATGGCTGGAGTGGCATTTGCAAGCTCAGTGCTTGGAGTGATAGGCTATTCAACTTCATTTGGCAATATCGACACCCGGGTCCAAAGCTTCATCTCCTAGCAACATCGTAGTGACATGGCCTTTTAGGCAACATCGATGAGTTTCTCGCTCCACCGTCCCCCTGGCAACAGCATAGCATGGTTGCATGGCCAACTAGTGCCTCGCATGATGGGGACACTCTGACTGACTCTCAGACTGGATTTATTTTCTCCAGCATCAAACAATGATGAAACAGAGACCTCAGAGCGCGAGTGAGAGAGGGAAATACATGTGAGAGAAAAAGTGATTACAATGTACAGGGGCTGGCAGTTTGTGTGACACTGGCTGTCTTTAAGAGGAGCCACACATGCTGCTCGTGGGAACCCAGCACAGGTTCCTGCCAAATGCAGTGGGAGAGCGCTTTTCCCAGGTCTCTTCCCACCATCACATCCTATCTGCTTATTATTTGTTCATGAAAAAAATTACCAACTGAAATCTGTCATGTCTTCTCTCCCCTCACCCCCCGCCCCTTCACTGGGCAGGGAGAGGGTTTGATTTGTGTCTAAACTCTCAGATTTCATTTCTGCCTGATCAAAGCGCCCTTCTCCACTGACGTATTTTTTGCATACAGTCATTACAAAGAGAATTATTTGATAACTTTGATCATTTGATTTTCTGTTGTTTTTTATTCTTGTGTTACTTTCACCTGTCCTTTCTTTTGTTCCATTTTAATTGCAAAATCTTTATTTGTCAGCTGACACCTCAGAGGTTTTGGACCCTTCTAATTAAAGCAGTAATTATATGGAAACAAATAATATTTCATTCATTTTACTGTCAGTCATATTGAATATATTGAATGATACTAACGCAGCCTCTACTGCCACTACTATTGTTTCTACTACCCCTGTCACTGCTGCAGCCCCTAGTATGACTTATACATCACTATATTGCTATTGCTAGTACTAAAAACTAGGGCTTTAAAGATGAATTTATCAGAGTGATGCAATTAGTCAAATAGTATTAAACATTTTGATCTGTTTCATTTTAATACCTGTTAAATGCATATAATGTCAATTATGGCATAATATCCAAATTATAATCTAAATAATACATACCTGGAGTTGTGATACATTGACTGACAGCTCATTTGAGCCAGACCTCTTGGGGGAATTGACATGTTGACTTAACTAAGGCGGCGTAACTGAAGCAACAAATACCACCATGCCTATTGCTGTTAGGCTTAATTTAGTAAGAGGGTGATTTGACAAGTTTGAGCCATTATTATGAGTTTACCTTAGCCAAAAAGGTAGAATACACAGAGATTTCTCAATCTGTATTTCTGGATTGGGAGCGTTTTAGGACATACTCACACTGCACGTGCTCTGAACATGTCTGACATTAATGTTTAATACAGTGTGTCTCAAATCTGGGATGGGAGAATTTCTCCTTGCATCAAATCTGAAATCTGAAAATAACTTCACTGCTCTTGTGTGTATTGCTGACAACAAGACAAAGGAAAACAGGAAATATTCATGCATGATATCCAATGGGTTTTCAGGACAGCACATTTTATGTCATAAAGTAACATTTGGATTTAACAAAGGGACTGAGGTGTTAAGCCATTGAAATAAAAATGGCTGGAGTGACATGTTCTGTCTAGACTTAAAATTTGACATATTGGTGAGTATCAAACAAACTACAGACATGCTCCAGATGCTACTTATTTTTTAGCATGTAAGTAACATATCAAGTGGGGGCATTTCTTGCTGTTTATGATTTCTAGTTCATCTTCAACTGCTATTTAGGTGAAGTCCTTAATTTTAATGTCTGCTGTGTTTCTACTGCCTCTAAATGCCCCACATGCCCCAACTCACTCCATCCTGTGACACACACACACACACACACACACACACACACACACACACACACACACACACACACACACACACATGCACACACACTCTGACATTTGTCTCAGCCCAAGACAGAACAAACCACCTAGCCAGGCGGAAATCCATTATGGTGAAGCTTTTTTTCATCTTAACTACAGCACTTAGGCGAGCATCAACATTAATCAGCAATGGAAAGGAGCCAGAGGATAAACGGTGTGGGAGCAGACCTGATATTCTGATAAAATACACAATGTGTCTCCAAATGCAGTTACGTGGTTCATCACCCCCTCTGTAGAAATGATGAGTCACTCTGTGCTTGTCCAACTCAGGCGGGTAAATGAGAGTTCTACATGGATGTACAGGATACATAGGAAGGAGTACCGTGAGCACATGGTATGACGGCACAGATGAAACCCAGTTCCAGAGGGCCTGGATATTTTGGTCATTATTCAAAGATCAAAGGTTTTTTATTCTTGCTGCTAAATTAAAGTGGGAGCTATCAGTCAGCTCCGTCCATTGGTTCTGCATGACTGGAGGCCCTAGTCAATCAACTCGGTCCATTGGTTCTGCATGACTGGAGGCCCTAGTCAATCAACTCGGTCCATTGGTTCTGCATGACTGGAGGCCCTAGTCAATCAACTCCACTCATTGGTTTCCTCTGACCGAGGCCCTAGCCAATTCAAAGTGCTTGGTTGGATTGTTGCAATAGCTTTTATGATACAGCTATGCCCAATATATAGATTGTGGTACAGAACATACACGTTACCCCAGAAAACAGCAGACCACCATAATGTGTCAGACAATTTTATTTTAGTAAAAACAATGAAAACATACGTCAGTACGTATTTCTCAAAACAGAAACATGACTATTTGTGGTCCTCAGCTTGGATCTGCAATGAAGACATAAAGGCTTCAAAATGAGGAAAAGTGGCACTCCACATTAAACAGATTCATGGAATACATAGAAATATTTGTTTTATTTTATTTAGTTTATTAGCATTTTCAAGATAAAACCACTGGCCACCTTGCAGGCTCTCTGGTCTAACTTTGCTGGAACAAAATGTGATAGCCTGAGTCTGAATGTAATACATGAGTCTACAAATGACAGCAGCCATACACACTGAACCTTACTAATGACAAACTGCCAAAGGCAGATGTGAGTTTGGATAGTTCTTGGCAGGGAGACTTCCTGGTAGAACCGATTTGCTGTTGGAGGATGTGGTGGTGGACAAGTAGGGGGCACTCTTCCCTCTAGGTCAAAGAGAGCTCCAGTGCCCCAGCACAATGCTGTCCTGCGGATGTGATGCTGACTCACTGTAGTCTTGAAAGGTCCTACAGCACAATGGAGAAGGGCCGTTAATCCCAGTTTTGCGATCCAATTCCTATAAAAATTGGCCCATTACATCTGACCACCTTAACAACCTCTATATCTGATTAACTATAATCCCCTGCAATCTCTACCCACTTAAGCTCCCTAGACTGTCATTGCAAAAAATAACCAAGTTCTTAATTGACCTAAACTGGTTAAATAAAGGGCTTAAAAATAACTGGAGACAGAGGCATGTTTAGTTAACAAGGAAACTTCAACCTTTTCAGATTACAAGTCTCCAGTCTTCTTTGGATCAAGCATTGAAAGTCGCCTCACATTTTCAGTCTCTGTTATGTTAATCTTATTCAATTCTGAAGGTTTAACATGTTCCACTTCCCCCTTAAAGTAATTCCATTTCAGGCCATATTGCACTGTCCTTTGTCTCACAGGTCTTGTATATTAGAATGAGTTTCATGTATTCTTGGTTTCAAAAAGTGCAACATGTAAATGTAAAAATGAAGATTAGATTTTGAAGAAAAGAATCAAAGACCCTGTTGTGCAGTTGTCAGGTGGAATCACTCAGCCCATTATGCCAATGCTGATGTCACATGACTTTGGGGATTGCAGTTTTTCCATGCAGCTTTTGTGTGGATATTCAAATAAGCCAAGTACCCAGGATTCTCCACCAACTCAAGAGTCTGAAGTGTGGGAGGGCCACTTCGCTCGCAGCTACAGCGGCCTTTGAAAGAACAGCCTGACACACGCACAGTCAGCGAGCCTCAGAAAACAGAGTGCACCATGCTAATCTAAAGAAACAAAAAAAAAAAAATCCCACTCCACTTTATGTTACATAAATCAAATTCACTTCCTGCCAAGGCAGATGCATTCCTTCAAATATTTGTACTCCTTCCCGCCCCACTTTTGGCTGCAAGAGCTATGATGTTCATACACAATTTTCAAAGAATTTCTCTGAATTCACAGAGTTTTGTGTTAGCTTTTATACACATCATATTGTCTCACTGGCTACTTGTTTTGAAGAATTAATATTAAATGCCTGTCTAAATGACACTGACCCCTGCTCAGTACAATTGCTGAATTCTTAACTATGTGTTCCTTATTAGCAAAACTATTACATATTTAAATTCCTTATATAAAAATGTGTAATATTTTGTGAATTGCTGACCTTAATTTTGTGCTGCGCAGAAAAAGTAATGCTTACATAATTCAATAAATTAATCTAAGTTATGACTGTTTCAGAGGAGACTGAATTAAAGTATTTACTTAGCCTGACCTGGATTCTTAGGGCTGAACTTGTTGTAGAGTATAAGGCAGACATAAAAAGAAGAAGAACCTGTGGCTCTCCAAGACTATAATTACACTGTTGATATAATCCCAGTGCCGACCAGTTTGTGTAAATGTATATATTAATCCAGGTAAGACATTTCACAACAGAAGAAGAGCAAAAGCCTGAAAGGGGTGGATGACATATGGAGGAAGCGCTCACGTTCATGGTGCAGCTGTGTGCTCTGAGGCAGGGAAGCCCCTGTCCAGCCACTACCAATAATGGAGGTAACCCTGTTAAACTCATCAATCACATATCTGGATTGAATCAAAGATGGAGGGGGAAGGGGAGGGGCCCATTGGTGACTTTACAGACACAACAGACGAATCAAAGCCAGGTAGCAAAATAGCAAAAAATATTACTAATACAGCTATTAATGTTACATGGAATGAGTTCATTGGGAGGAAATGCCCATTTCATGTGGTTCCATGTATGTGTCTGTCTAAATCTTGCTTCCCTCCAGTTCCTTTATAGAAACTAAATAGTTCAGAATTAAACATATAATATAAAAAGTCTGAACAGACAGATTTGCAAAAGGTGAAACATGCCTCTACTTTATTTCTTGTACTCCCAACTTAACTTTATTTGAAAGCACTGGTGAGAGAAAGAGTCAGGTCTGGTTTTCGATCTTGTTGAGCTCCTTCCACTTTTCATTGTCCTGGAGTTATTTGCTGTTTTTTTTAAATTGATGAGTCAGCTTTAGCTTCAAGTGATTTAATTTGCTCCACAATTCCATCGATTTTTACCCCCCTGCTTAGCCCCCACCCCACCCCCTAAAGACGAACAAGAACCTGTTTTCCCTCATAAACCACAGGTTATGTAGTATGCTCAGAGAGCTCCTTGTCGCAGAGCAGAGGGCAGTTTTGACCTGCTGTCCCTGTGGATGACAGAAAGTCTGCATTGACATTGTGTGGCGCAGATCGCCATCGCACCGTGCGATGCTGTTCTTGAGACGTAGAAGAATCAGATCTATAAATACTCCAGTGGGAGGTGGGAGGGTCGGGAGAACCTCCTGGAGGGAATGCAACTTCTCTCTGTCTCTCCAAGATTCATATCACCCACTCTTTTCCAATTACTCACTCTGTCACCTGCTTGCCTCTCACCTGTAAAAAGCCAGGGTTGTGTTTCTCACATGAATTTTAGGCCAATATTGTGTTCATGCTATCACATGGATCTGAGTGTCTGAGTGAATTGACATCTACTGCCACTTTGCCTGTCTTACCATAGTAATGTGCATGTGAGTGTGTGAGTATGTGTTTTAAAATGGTGGGTAGATTTTAGGTCATGATCTGTTTTGCAAATAATATCACAATGTAATCAAATTGTCCTCTCTCTAAAGAGGGGAAAGGGCTTGCATGTTAAGCTAGGTAGCATCTTAAGACTGGGTTTGGGGGGTGTGGTCACACTGACATTGACCCAAACCCCCCTGGTCACCCCCACACACCACAGATATACAGCCCATCTCCCTCTCTCTCTATCTCTCCCTCTCCCAGAATGCTTTGCTGATGTAGCCCAAGTCAGCACTTCAGACCTGTCATGGGGGTGAGGTCGGGGGGGTCAGTGCTCTCCTCTCGCCTCCTCTATTTCCATTAATCGCTCGCTCTCTCCCCTCCTTCCAGGAGGAGAGGAACAGGTGAATATTTCACGGGTGAAACCTCGGGGGGAGAGGAATGAGCAGTCCTTGTGACGTCCAGAGCCCATTTATAATGAATGGATATAGAAGGCTGAGCCTGTCTCATAGAGCGTAAAGAATGCCTTCTGAGGGATTCCTTTTTTCCCCCTTTTTTACGGGTGATCTGGAACTTTCCTTATTTATGGATTTGATGCTGTGCCACCCCATACCACCATGAACTGGATTGTGACAGGGAAATGTAGCCCCTTTTCAGCTCCCTTTGTCATTGATCTTTGTTGTACCACCTCTTTGCCAAAAGCTGCAATTACCCTTTCCGTTTTCAGAATTGTCAAACTCTGGTCATTTGCTGTGATGGCATAGTAACAAGTGGCAGTGCCCTCTGAGAGAATGGCAAAAACCTCCTAATTCTATATGTGATGCACACTATCACTATAAGCTTGCTAATTCTTGCTAATTTGTTAGCAACCATTTTGTTGATTTCTGGATATTTCTAGTGGGTGTGATGTGGTTGTGAGAGATGAAAATCAGGGATCCCTAATCACAGTAGACTGTGCTTATTTTTGAGCATAGTGCTATGGAATCAAACTGACCTTAACTGGACCAACAGGGGTTGCTAATAAGCCCTCACTGATTATCACTGGTCAGCACCACAGCCATCCTAGAATGAACTTGCTTTGTTGATATTAAGTTCATGCAAATCTTGCGCTGCATAATACAATGAGTGTTATGAATGAGACTTCAGGTTTCCTCTTCTCTTCAAATAATAATAATAATAATAATAATAACCTTTATATAGCACCTTATCCTGATTCTAATGTGTAGCATCCACCTGGGTGATGCATGGTTACCATTTTACACCAGAACCCTCATGACACAACAGATCGAGGTGGTAAGGGAGTTGTTTTTGGAATCAGTACTCCCAGTGCATGCTTTTGCTTACCAGTCTCAACACTGCCAGGGTATGTTTGAGAAACAGGCTGACAGCTAAGACCCCACTATTGTCATACTGCAAAGACCTCAATTTCCTCCATCCATAACAGCTCTCAAAGCTCAAGAAAGAAATGAAACCTGAATGGAAAAGCATTGGTATTCAGCTTTCAATTACCTTCTCCTATCTAATCTGTAATTATATCTTCACTTGCCAAAAGGGTTTAGCAGCAATAAACAGCACCATCTGTTTATGAAAGGAGATGCATGAAAAACTCCATTACACCTGGCCTCCTCACAATGCTGTCATTGCACCTCACACACCATCTCAATTTTCCCCAGCACCTCTCCTCTTTTTCTCTTCCATTAATTGTGATGTATATTTCATTTTTTACAGGAGCTTGTTAAAAAGTGTGCTGGACATACAGTGTCTGTCTGAAGTTTTCTATTTATCCCAAGGAGACTTGAAACATGACACAGGTGTCAGGTGATGCTTCTCTTCCCCAGGAGTGCCTGGAGGTTTATGGAGCTCGCAGTGGAGGGCGAGGCCCAGCCGAGCCATTATGCTTACAGTAAAACCTGCTCTGGGACTGGGACTGGGCCAGGGCATTCTCCCCCAGAGTTCCTAGTGAGGGTGCCCTCAAAAAATGCTTGGAAAATTACATGTGACCTTTTTCCACACAGTCTGGCAGGCTTGGCACACACTGACAACATATTTGGACAACAATTGGAGAGAATAATCCAATAAAGAGGCCAGAGTGATCAGTCTCAGAGAAAAAAACATTCAAAGGACATCTAGAAAATTGTACAAATATACACCCAATGTTTAAATCACTAACTTGGTCTGGGAGCCAAGCATTGTTAGCCAGGAAGAAAAGCTTGAGCTTACTGAGTGACCTTTTCAAAAGGTTCCTGGTGAGCTCAGTGCACACTGACATGCTCGGACAGTACTGAGGATGTATAATCCAATCAGAAGGCCGGAGTGATTGAGCACTTTTCCTGAGCATGTGAGCGTGGCCAGCGTAAGAGATTACACTCCCTGTTGCATTGACGCAGCCCTGGATGACTTTGCCTGTGACTCTTTGTGCCACACTGGGGCAGCAGCTTTGATCACCCGTGAGAGGGGAGCATGGAGGGGATGGCAAGCAGTGCCAAGTGGATGAAAATCTGGGCTCTCTTTCTTTTTTTATTCCATCTGGAGGTATTGATTTTGTCTGGGAACCCGGTGAGAGGGATGCGTTTGTGCCTTTGCTGAAGACAGAGGGGAGGATAGACAGGAAGTTTCGCCAGGGTGATAGATCAATGCTACAGGGAGTTTGTGCAGCGGTGAACACCTGCATTTCACTGAAGCTACATCAGGACAAAGAGAAGGGGAAAATAAGGGGTGGAAAGACAATGTTCTTTGGGGTCTGTGGGGTGTATTGATCTCAGAACCCCATGGAAGATTTTTCCAGACAAAGTTCCCTCCTACCTGCCCTATCTGTGGCATTGAGATCATTACTGTGAAGACCATGAATGCCTCCAAAATACCTCCACATGCACCTTTGTTCCAATACAAAATAGTTTTGTCTCCATTAAAAAGATATTTGGAGTAGCATTTTTTTCAAATTTCATTTTTTTTATCATTGTCAGCTTCAAACTCTCCATTATTTTTTTCCATGTTGATTCTTCAAAAGGGAGAAATTACAGGTAGTAACACTTCAAAAAATAAAACAGCCTTGACATGAATGCACTCCTGCTATTGATCTGTTTTGTTGAGTTCCTTTTTTGCATTTGAGTGAGTAGGTGTTGTAGCAGTGTGCTCAGATTGTGTGTGCACATATGACGATAGGCATTTGGAGGTTCGAAAACAACTCACATGGTCTGCCCCTCCCTTTGGAAGCCCTTCAGTTCTGAGGATCCGCTATGCAGAGCACTGCTGATGTCTCACAACCTCTCCTCCCCAAAAAGAAGTGAACACACACCAGCAACCATGTCAATTACTCACTCACTGGTTTCAAAAAGAAAAATTTAAAGAAAGTGTTGTATCTCACCATGGTCCCATGTAGTGGTAATAATCAGAAAGCCAATGCTGGAAGATGAAAGGACATGTTTATGTCATCTATCATATGGCGGGGCCTCTTTTGTCTTCACTGTTACAGGAAATATATTCTGTGACATTTCAGCTCATCATCTTGAATCATTATTGCCTGCCCGACAGGAGCAGCGGGATTAATCGCCATGTCTACTCAACCTTGCACTGTGGCGGCTGTGTCTCTGACTTTGCCCCCTCACCTGGGGATGGGCCACAAAACCATATTATTGCTTATCAAATTTTATTTGGATCAGTGTGATGATATTTTTATTTTGAGATATTGCAATGTCCATTTCACTGTGTTCTTATGGAAATGCATCCTGAAGCATCTGTCAGAGCTCAACCATCGAGAATGCATGAAATTCAAGTGAATATGACTCTCATTATCTTTATGAAATTTGATTAACATCTGTGATAATGATTCAATGAATTTTGCATATTGATATATGTATTGATATTCGTTGATATTGAGAAAAGCCTAGATAATTACTGTGCTATAGATTTGTGTCATTCTGCCCAGCCCTCATCTGTGAGCTCCTCCAGGGAGGGGCAGAGAGAGAACTGCAAAAGATAAACCTGAAAAATCTCTCAAATCAAGACTTGCCAGTGCTGACACAAAGTATTCCAAGAACATTTATGAAGATTTCACTTAAAATCAGATGTACAAAATATGTTTCTTATACATAGGTGTTCTTAAGCATATAATTTCATGTAGAGGTGGTCATCATTCTGGCATCATAAGCAGAATAATCCAAAAATAACACAGTTTTTATGAGCACAATTTTGCACTGAATGAAAACTCTTAATACTTTGTTGTTCAGGTTATGGTGCATATTAACAAACTACAAACATACCCTTGGCTACTGAATATTTCCACCCAGCTACTGCTGAAATGCCTCCTCAAGTTGTAAGGAAGATTCAGAGGGGACATTGTCAGACAGCCCCTGATAGCTGAGCCTAGCTCAGCCCGCTCAGGCCGATTTCTTTACAGGCACAGAAATGTCACGTACTCTCTCACTCTGGTGTCAGCTGTCTCCAGCATTTCTCCTGCCCCCTCCTGTCCTTGTACTTTTTCGCTTCCTTTTTCTGTGTTTTTTTGGGGGATGTGATGAGTGATGTGAACCATCTTTATTGCTGGGTGTGCTCCCCTCTCTGAACTTCCACACTCAAGTTAAATGCATCAAAATGCATTTTATATAAACACAGTTCTAGATTCAAATAATTTTACCACAATATTCTCTAACTTGTACCCTAATATTCCCTACAACAAAAAAAAAAATATATTACAGTATTCTGAGTGAAAATGTGTTTCATTTGATTGCGTGCTTTTGTTATTAACATGTTTCCTTAAAATTCTCAAAGATCTAAAACTTGTGTTTTTCAAGTATAAACTTGACCCAAGCCTGGTGGCCATGTCATTGTGTGAAACTAATAGAGGGGCAGTATGCAAACACAGGTGAGAAGAGCATACTGATTGGTTGACTTTGCCTATATACCAGTTTTTTGTGGGGGAATATGTTAGGACTTAAGAATCTACAATAATGACTAGCCTGTCAATAGTCTTGCTTGAGGTTTAAGGAATTTCCAGGAAGGTAAACTGTGCTGTTACTGTAACTGTGAGCTAGGTTCAGGAAAATAGGAAACCTTGCATGTGTGCTACACACATGCAATTGCACACCCACATGCATACACTTGCATTTGAATCCTTTATTTATGTCACCATTAAAAAAAACACAAAAGGATATACATTTCTTAGATGCATGATGATAGGACATATAATATGTTAGTATTGCAGTAAATACAATATTTGCACAGAGGTATTCAGCCCTCATTTAAGGACTGAGAGAGCAGTACCTTCTATATATAACACAGGTGCTAATAATAACTGAGAATGAACAGCATCTCACTTGTTGCTTGGCTGTTTTTTTTGTTCTTCATCAGTCCCACCTTCAAGCACACCTCTTCTTTCTCTCTCTCTATCTCTTTCTCTCTATCGTTCCTTCTCACTCTCTCACAAACAGACTATCAAATATTATACATACACACAGGTACTCACAGATGAAATGTCACCAGCTCTCAGGTCTTTTTCTTGCTGTGAGTTCCTCCTCCCCAACTGTGTGCCCCTGTTCCTCCATTTGTAGAGGATGATGGCTGGAGACCATGCACCAGGCAATAACTGAGGGAGTAATGAAAACGAATGGGCCGTCATTACCAGCACTACATACCATAGTGCAGGAGATGCGTAACAAAGCCAGACATGAGGGGGATGCTGACAGTGACATCACCATCAATCTTCACCACCATGGTCCCAAATATCCCCCAGGAAGGCAACGTGACCACTTTCCCTCAGACGAAAAAATGATGATAAATATATACATATATGCCCTTTGGTATTAATTTGATTTCCTATTGATTCATTTTCTTTTGGGATGGAGGTTGGGGCTATTTCCGTCATCACTGGATGAAAGTCAAACATCAAAATTTGGAAATAATGTGATATTTTTATTGCCAGCTTGAGGATCTGTGGCCCTGTCTCTCCAGAGTTTTCTACACCTGGGACTGCTTGAGCCTGATAAATGCAGGAAATCTGATACTCTCTGCACTCCAAAACTCTGCAGTTCTGTTCTTTTCAGCTATTATTTTTAGCTCTGCTTTTTGAGCGAGGATTGCTCAACTGCACGCTGCATCGACAACCACAACATTTCCCCCTCATCTCAACACCTACATGGTCAAGGGCCTCATTCTTATATCTTGGCTTAAATAAAAGCTCCTATTTTAATTGTCTTCACATGGAGGAAAGAAAGGAGAGAAGCTCAGGTTTAGCTGATGTTGTTTCGAAGGCTGAACATGTTGAACAATCACACACTGTACAGATATATAGAAGAATCACATTAGTGTCAACTTAGCTTAATCACAACAATATTTAAATCCTAACCCACTTTTGGGTGTTTCAGAAATTCCCATAATCACTGAGAGGAAGGTAAAACATAGAGGATTAGAGAAAGAACAGCATAAAGCACATCCTAATTACCATGGGATGAGCAGGCATGTTTGCTGTATTTCTCTCTCTTGCTCTGTCTTTGTCTGTCTGTCTCTCATGCCATCAAACAGGGGAATCAAATAGCTCTGTTGCTTTTCATGTCGCTTGGAAAGAAAAGAGGCACCTTTTTCCCCCCACGGTTGCTGGCTGAGGATGACAGCGGCAAATATCAACACCCACTGAGTGGCTTTATTTCACAGAGTTGAGCGCACTCGGGAGACTTGAGCTAAATTTAACAGCCTGGCTCTGACAACTCCCCACAGCAGCCGAATTATCAGCCCAGCACCCCGATGTCGAAGGTGCACCTGGTGATGCCTGCATTTTTTTAAATTCCTCAATCCTCTCCAAGACCAATGTTAGTTTGTTTGCTTTTTTCTCCTTAAGGCATTTGTTCTTTTTCTCTCTTCATTCTCCACCCTAGAACTATTACATACCAATTGTGTCTGTTTTTCAAATGAGAATAAAAATGTCTTATGAGAAAACAGGAAGCTTAAAAATTACACTCCAGGCTGGCCCAGGAGGTGACATTTCACCCAATTTAACTTTCACCTCTGTTAGCAGCTCATTAAAAATGCTTTCACATTTCACCAGCAGCACTGAAATGTGCCTCTGTCTGTGCTCTGAATGCAGATTCTCCAGTTTGTGCGAATCCCAACAAAATCAGGAATACAAATTTGAATTCTGCCCGTCTCCTGAAGAGGAGGATTTGTAAAATAAATTCTTAGGCTAACAAGTTTTGGGCAGGGTGAGATGGTTTCCACATATATACTGGGTGAGAAATCGTATTTTTGTCCAATAAATTCCTCATAGCTTTAGAAATTCTGTTGTTCCATTATCACCAATTAGGAATTGTCAGAAACATACGAGGAACAGCAAGCATATTTCCTTATAGACTGTGTTAGAAAGTAATACGCACAATCCATATATTAGTGCACAACAATTAACAATGAATTGGATCAAATGTGAAGGTAGAAATTCTGGCTTGGTTTTCATTGAGGTGTGTGTGTGTCAAATGTGTCGCACTTTAATCAACCGCCTTCTGAGACTATGACCACTGTCTAAGCTGACATTTCCCTGGAGAACCTTTTGCTTCTACTGTAAGCACTGTTCCCAGATGGTGAGGAGAGAATGTCTTGAGATCAGAGACTAAAATTTAAGCAACATGAAACCAAATGAGAATTTCACACCTTTTTTAAAGTGTTACATCAGAGGGTGATAGGCTATAATTTGAATGTCATACAGTATATTAAAGGGCTCCAAGACAAAAAGAATGTGCAGGTTAAATTATTAAACCCTGAGAGGGATCAAAAACAGACAATCACAATAGCCCCCTGCTGATAGAATTTTTTTCACACCTGAATGCACACACCTGTTTGCCTACAGGAGGTTCGAAGGCAAAACCGCTGTGGGAATATCAAATGGAGAGACAGATAATCCATCAGACCTTCAGAATTGACCATTAATATGTCTTAATAAACTGTATGAGGGCTCTCAACGAACTTGAGTCCCCTATTTATTTACAAAATCAAGTATATGACACTTGATGCAATCAAACAAGATGGTAAACTGATTTCCATACAATTCTTAATGCTTTATATTCCCAGTGGATGTCATTGCTCATAGAATATGTTACCAGTTACATCTTAAACTACTGTTAAACTATTGTTTCTCTCCAAAACATTATGCAGGTCTTCTGTCGTCTAGGCAGTAAAGGCAGACTGAAGATAAATTAAATTGTATCATGTTCTTTTTGTAAATCAGACAATTAAAACAGAAAACTGTTACAAACCTAAAATTGTATTGAACAGTGTTACAAAAAGGTATATAATGAAATTTCCCTGTACGAAGTGAGCAGGCATGTCTAGACCTGTGTGCTGAGATGTGAGCAATCTACTCTTATTTCAACAATGAATATAATTCACAAATTAAGGCTTTAAATCAATATGACAGTTGGAGAGTCTGAGGAACTACAATTAAATGTAATCCTACAAATGATTCTAATGTTAGGCCTACATTGTGATTATTACTGCTTAGCGCTAAATTTCATTTTATAGATTCTGGAGTGACTGGGCTGGCAATGGCACATGTATGACCACATGCTGGGTATCACAGCTACATATTCTAACTTGGGCTAAGCAGGGCACTGCAGCAGCTCCATTGCATTCATTCATTTAGTTGATGCTTTTATGCAGAGTGACATTTAATATTCAAAATGAACGTAAGTTCATGATTTATTTTCATTTAAGTGTGTGGGTCAATCAGTTGCCTTTCGTTGCTAAGGCTCTCTGTTTGCAAAATCACTAAAGCACTCATGTAAGTTAACTATGCCAAACAGGTAGAGCCATGACACAATTGCAGATAGATACAGAAGGAATGCATCTAATATACCAATATACCAATATATGTTCCATTTGCTGACCTGTTGGCCAGCATCAGTAATGGAGGGACAAAATTGACCTTGCTGGGTAGGGACCTACCAACAAGGTGCCAGGTGCTTTCTGGCTGTCATTCACCCTAGCTCCACAAAGGCGGTAACTAACCTGCAGTTCCAAAAGATTGGTATACAGCTTGTGGGTACATGCACAGAAAAAGTGCATGCTGTTTAGCTCCTGGTGGTACAGTGGGAACTGACAATGCAAAAGAGAAAAACAATAAATTAATTGATAGACCTCTGTGAGGACATGTCCAAGCAGAGAAGATTCAGGGGGCGGATTAAAGAATAAAGGAATGTTTTAGGGACCAAAAAGTCAGACTGCATGCTTTATGTTTTGATACCAAAGTAACACATAAACAAAAACGTCTGTGCTATGAGACCAATTTAAAAAAGGGGAAAAGGCTATGCTATATCAACATAAACTAACAAAAAGTATGTCCCATAATTCCAAATAATATGTTGCATCACAATGAAGCCTGATCCTCCCCAGGTGAGAGATCAATAAGCACACTAATACAGATATTAATAGAAGGGAAAATATAGACAGGGGAGATATATACATGCTGATATACATGTCCATCACTATATAGCATAGATATTTTTTTCAGGCACAGGTATGAGTATATAAAAGAGAGTATAAAGAAGATAAATATAAGAGATGAGTTATAAATATATATTATTTAAATTATTCAGTTCCGTCTATTTGCAAATTTTCAATGCTCCAAGTACTGTGAATCAATTCATAACTATGAATATTAATCATGAAAAAACAACATCTGTGAACAGGATAGACAGATGATAAATATAAATTGTGACATGAGCCTTTGTGCTAATTGTTCTGAAAAGCAAACTTTTAGAAGAACATTTTTTTATACAAGAGTAGATGTTTTTTATTTTAAAGAAAAACACTTTGGGCACACTTTCAGTTGTATAAAACTCCTGAGAAATAGGATTTTTCATATAAGGAATAGACTGTTAGCTTAATATTCCTTTGTGATGATTAATGTATATGTCATGGCTCATTGTGTGGCATATTTAAAATACTTTCATTTTTTCTCTAATTCCGCCAATGCTAATCATATATTGTTAAAGTTCACATGCAGAGCAGTGTTTTCATTTCATGTTATGTGGACAAAGTGCACAATATCCTAAAAGCACCTTTAAATTTGTGCTTTTTCCAATTTAGAAATCTGTGACCTGTGAGGTGTGCGCACACAAGCAACTATTTTGACATTCACAGACCGCAAACCAACTGCAGTAATGTTATGGCTGATTCCATCTCACCCCATTGATGTGTTAATTTGGCTTAAATGTACTCAAGATTTGTTGCCTTCCTCAAGGGGTTTCCATCTTTTAATTTACCTCATGTTCAAAAGTGGCAAATCCCAGGTGTTTGTAACTTAATGACCTGGGAGGTGATTGGACAATTTGGTAAGTAATGACTCATCTTAAGTAGCTCGGCGCCAATTTTCTCAGCCGAAGTCCAAGAGTGCCCTCCACATCTGTGGGGTTTTGTTCCATGTGACCTTGTAATTACCAGAGGTTAATTGAACCCTTAATCAAAGCAAACCTTCGCTTCAGGTCTGTGAGGGCTCTCCTTGTGTTTGGTTGTATGATTACAGATGGGGATTGTCAAACTTTCTCTTTTCCCTGTTTATTGAAATAAAGTTTCTGACCAAAGGTGCAAAAGCAGGGTGCTATCTCATATTTCAACTTTATCCAATAATTTCAATTTCATATCATCTAAATCTTTTCTATTATTACCCATTTGACACAATTTTGTAGCTGACTAGATCCTGTTTCTGGAATTAAACATGTTTCTCATGAATTACATGATTAGCATTTCATTTAACATATTAACACTGATTTAGCTGCAATGCAGGGTCTCTGTTGTTGTGGACACTCCTTTTACAATACACTGACCACAATATTTCATTGCATTTTATGCAACACAGACAGTGACCCATTTAATTCTCCTGACCACCAGTGTGGATTTTCCTCTTTTCTAGTTCTAACCAATATTTGCAGAAAAAATAGGTATGCACTGTTATATTTTGTCTGCCAATAAGGATGAAGGAATCATTTTTTTGTAGAAATGATAAGAGTAATTAATTTAAAAAAGAACCCCTACCCCCTTATTTTTCTTTGAACACCCACCACATTAATTTTACCTAAACGAACACTGGATCAGTTTGCACATTGGATCCTGTTCTTTTGTGGAAAATCACCTGAATGTGGTGGCTCCCTTGTCATAAGAGCTGTATTTGAATATCTTAAATTACTACAGGAAACATTACCAATTTACCCTGAGACATCGTTTGATTTGATTGGTCAAGCTGGGCTGTAGTATAGAATAACTCAATTTTCATTTGTCGCTGGGGAATGAAAGTGGGTATGGACTGCAGAGGACTGTGTAGCCAATCAGATGACGAGGATCATTAGGTAGCCAGATGTAGAGGGCTTGCATTAGAATAAATCTGACAGGGTCACAGGGCTTAACACTACTGTTTGTTCAATAACTTCCATTGGATGTGCATCGTTTAACGTCTCATCCTACAGTGCTGTGTCCCATTCGCAATGTGGGAGGGGATTGCTTCTCCTCCTCCTCCTACCAGAGGAGAGACCGCTCCCTGACTGGTCCACAAAAACCTCTTCTGACAGCCACTTTGTTTTCCCAGGAGGTCACCCATTCAAGCACTAACTAAGCCCGGCCCTGCTTAGACTCGCGGTTTGACATGAGAAGGGTGCAGAGTGGCATGGTTGCCGGCTATTCATCTGTCACCTGAAGTCCCCCTCCATTTCAGCTGCACTGTTTGTCTCTGACACCTCCTCCTTCTCAAGTGACAAAGCCCCTCAAGCCCTGGAATTACTCAAAGGACTCAGGCTGTCATGTCACATACTGTAGCACCAGGACAGAAGAATAAGTGACTGAGTGAGGGCTGCTGTACTCCATTCTCAATGAATTTTTACAATCAAACCACATCTGGACACAAAAATGCACTTCTAATTTGAAAAGGAAATTGCCCTCATGTGTGGTTTTAACTGATGATGTTTAATGTCTGCTGTGATTAGTAATAATAGTACCTCTAATGTGTATGTGTGTGACTGTGTGTCTGTGCAAGTGTGTGCTGGGTGTCATTATTTTATTCATCAAGCAGTTTGAGAGTGTGAAAAACAATTTGTGTGTGTGTGTGTGTGTATGTGTGTCAGAATGTGTATTAGATGTCATTGACGTATCTGGCAGTCCTTGGCTAAGCTTCATAGAGATCATGATGTGAGTCTGCACTAAACAAGAAGGGTCATTGTTTTGATATAAGAGCAACATACAGAAACCACAACAAAGCTTGTAGTGTTGACCCCCACCCCACTCCTTGATTTAACAAGCTTGCATTGGCCCAAATGACAGTGCAAATGAGCTGCTCTGATCTCCCCTGCTCTTTCTGATGGGGGTAGTTTCAGGGTGTCAAAGAAGTGGGGAGATGCGCTGTATTATACAGACCTCAAGCGTGGTGGAGGCATAATGATGGAAGACTCCTGGGGATTTGATGGCAACAAAGAGAATGTCCAGGATGCAATCAACATTTGTCCTTGAATTTTATTTATGATTGAATGAGTGTCATGCTTGTTAACTACAAAGACAGTTTGGCCATTGCCAACCGTTCCATCTCGTGTCAGCGAAGATAAAAAAAGTTGCATTTAGAAAACAGTACCATTTAATTGTGAAATGATGTCCTGTTCCTACTTTGCCTACATTGACTGCACATAACTACATCAAACTACTGAAAGTGTCTGTGAAATCACCCCTCATACTTCCACCTGGTATTCAGAAATATAAAAAGCATGGTGTTTTATTTATTGACCAATTATTTACAATTCAGAAATGACCTCACCAATTAAATGGAAGTCCAACCAATCAAAAACACTTCCAAACTGTTTGTTCATTTTCAAAGAAAGGTCAGGGGAACATTGAGATGATTGTGCTTACTCAGCTGAAATTCTGTGTGATCATTTGTGGAGCCTTGTTGCTGCCTTATTTCAGCCCTGGCACTCAAATGACTCTCTTTTCCAGGACAGTGTGTGCTGGCCATTTCACTGTACCAACTTGAGATAATTCAGTTGTAATGAGGGATGTTTCTATTACATTAGTCACATATGTTATTTTGAAAATGACAAAAATTTTTTGGCTATTTTCTCTCTTTCAAAACAACCTGAAGCAGATTCTGAGAACAAACCCTGGTGACTGTGACCGATCAGATGGTGGACGCTGGAATGGATGGCACTGTAATATAATGGTCTGGAAACAGGGCTGGTAAATTTTCAGGGATTAGGAGGTGCAGGAGAGGGGGAAACCCTCCCACTGTTAAATGAGCTGACAGCTTGTCTTCTGAGGTAGTTGCTTCTTATTCACATTCCTGATTTTAACCAGTAACCCACTGGCTCCCTCTCGAGACCTGCACATTCTCCTTTCTGTCTGTCTTTCTCTTGAGATTATCCATTTCTCCTGGAACTTTCCATGAGTAATCCAACAAGAGGGATGTAAAAAAGGAAGCAGGAATCAGTAAGTTCCTTCTCTGCAGCGCATGGCCCCAAGCTTTCAGGAACTCCCCTTGGGAAAACAAACATGAGGGATCATGAAAATAATAATAATTAAAAAAACACTTGCCTGAGCCCTTCTTTGCATGCTTTTTTCTGGTGAAAACCTCCTTCAGCTATTTTCCTCAGCTGAAGGAAGCATATGCTCAGATGGCTATGGGGCCCTGGAATGTGATCTGACAGGCAGCTGACAGGGACAGGAGCATAAAGGAAGACCAGGCTTCAAAGCAGGGAGTGATAAATGAAGCTGGCATGAGACGCGCCCGGGCCCAGCACCCTGAACGCAGAGTTAACTCCCACTAAGTGCCACCCTGTTCTGGGGCCTGTGACCTCACACGGCCCTTTTTTCCTGCTGCTTGTCAAACTGGAGGCCGGCCCCGGAGGAACGAGCTGCTCCACGATGGGGGGTAAATTGCATTCTCTCGTAACTGGGTGCTGTTGGGAAGATAAAATGCTCTTTCTGAAATCAAGCGGCTTAGGAAAGATTTTCCCCCCACACTCTCACTCCCCTTCACCCACCCCCCCACAGACACACTAATACTAGGAGTGTGTGACAGCACCTTGGGACTGACAATGCTGTCTCTTTGTTGTGCAATGTGGACCTCAGGAATATTGCACTGGGACATGAGCAGAGCTTATTAAACTTAGCGAGAGGGTTATATGTACCTTGACTGCAGTCTAGGAAGGAGCACAGCTGCTCTGCTCCTGTGTGCGTTCATGCATTTGTATGATTGCATGTGAATGTGTGTTTGTGTGTATGTATGAATATATGTGTGTGTGTTTTGTTGTGATATGTGTATATGTGTTGGATTTGGGATATGCATACTTGTTTGCAGGGACATTTGTGTGCATATTTATAGAGGTATATGTGTGTTTGTGTGTGGGGATATGTCTGTGTTTGTGCAGGCATGTGTGTGTGTGTGTGTGTGTGTGTGTGTGTTTTGTGTGTTTTTTGTGCAGGGCTATGTCTGTGTGTTTGTGTAGGGATGTGTGTTTGTGTGTAGGCATATCTCTGTGTGTGTTTGTGTAGGGATGTGTGTTATTTTAGGAAACGTCGGTTTTTGTGTGTTCGGATATTTCTGTGTTTGTTTATGTAGGGATGTGTGTTAACGTGTTCATGTGTGTGTGTGTGTGTAGGATGGAAAATCATTACTTTGGTAATTTCAAATTATTTGTTGATCTCCTGCTTCCTTCTGCCTTCAAGAGGAGAGAGCCAACGGCACCCCTCCAGTTCATTGGAGGAATAATCTTCCTTTTTTTTCACAATGCAGATGCATCAGCAATTACATAATGCCCTTGTTGTTGGAAGATTAATGGGATGGCATGTAATCTGTACATCTGTAGGCATCCAGCCTGACCAGGAGAGGGCACTAGAGAGCAATTAGATGAGTGAAACTTGCCAGCTTATGCTGTATCATTCCCCGGCGACATCAGTGTGGACCACAAGGCATAGCCAGCATTGATCTGACTCAGACCTGAACATCTGGATGGAGGCCTCATGCTTTCCGTTGGAATTAGTGTCTTTATAATGTGTCCTACCCAGAGGCCTCCACAAAATATCCTTTTCAGATTATCCTTCAGATAATCATCTCTTACAGAACATCAAAGAGATACCAAACAGTACTGTACATATGGAGAGAGAAAGAGCTGGTAATTCATAAAATGGTAGTTTTGCTTCTAGGTACAGAAGCTAATGTTATCTCTTCATCAAACTCCATATGAAAACTTTTCTTTTGAATTTCCAACACCACTGTCTTTAACAGGAGAACAAAAACTTGATGTAATATATCAGAGGAAAGACTGATCTAAACACGAATTCAGACACACACAAATGCATGCATATACACACAAACAATTGCCCTGAAGGTTTCTCATCTTTATGTTGCCTTTTTAGAGTAAAAATCAGTTTTATAAAAGGATAAGTATCACTTAAATAATGTATTCAACATTTTTAGCCTGGAATTCTTTTAAGAACAAGACCAAACATAACATATGGTTGCTTTTTAGTTGTGAATTCTACAGTTAAAGGCCAGATTATCTCTTCCCATCACAAAGACGGTCGTACCACTCAACATACTCACTTTTCCTGGTAATGTTCATTGGTAAATTTCACACTGACAACAATTCCCCTCTTGGGAATGTATATATTCAACTGATATCCTCTCAAAGAAATGAATAAACATAAATAACATGCATACAAAAACACCAAAAAGAAACAGAAATAGAAAGTAAAATCACGTATTAAGCCACAGAAATTATTCTAAACACAATTGTTGACAATTGGTAATTAAAAGATTTGTAAATGCCGTGCATGATTAAAAACACTGAGGGCATTTAGCATTAAAATTCAGCATGCAAATTTCTCTCTGCCACTGCTAGTCTTCCACTAAAAAAACATTTTGCTGTTATCATAATATTAAAGTGCTGTCACTTTCCCTGTAATGAAATGCACAATGCAAATCATTTGCATTTTTTGCAGACTATCTTGTTTATGCCAGAATTAGCAATTACTGCAGTAATATTGTTTTCTGAGAATGACAATTGCGATCAAACTATGGAGAGGAAGCCTATGTGTGTGAGCGTGTGTGTATGGTAAGTGTGTGTGCGTGTCTATGCATCAAGTGATCCCTCTGGCTCTTCGGCTTGAATTGTTGGTGAACAAAACTGAATCACTTTCCAATTCATATTCACTGTGCAATCATGTACCGCTCTCTTTGTGGGTTTCATTCAAAGTGTTTGTAATAACCGCCTATGTTGTTCAGCAATCTTGGTTAATCTTGATAAACATCACCCCCTATTTCCTGAAACAGCTTGCTTCACAATGTATCACATTAATAGCTAAACATGCATATGAAAATAATAAATATTATTATTTATAAAGACATAAATTTTGGTATTGGAAAATGTGCATGGAAACTGACCTGTGACCAGGGATGGAGATCAAATGACTCAAAGATGTGAATGCTTGATATCCATTTAATCGTTTCGTTTCCTGCACTAAGAGTGCTATGGTAGTCAGTGTTACTATTTTCATTTCTCTAATGCATATAACTGTTAAAATAAAAACCAAGTGGCCCCAGTCCAGTACTTTTTATAAAAGTATTTTTTTTATTGTCACAGGGTCAGGAGGTTCTATGGGAATTGTAAAAAAACCCAAACATTTTTACCTATTTCTACCCATAAGGGAAAGTGTACATTGAATTTTCATTTTAGTCTGCATTTGTTTCTTCACAGTATGACCCACTAAAAATAATAATAATACAATAGTTGTTGTCATTTTTGCCTGTATTTATGCTACCACCTTTAACTAATTCCAATAATGTTCTGGTGGAACTCCAATTGGAAATGGGTATTATCGTCTGCAGTCGCAGCCCGTGGCCATAAATGCTAGTAGGGCGGAAATTGGCTCCAGATCCTGAATCGCTAGCCACGCCCACTTTTCATATCGTTATTTTAATTATTATATACTTATTTTATGAATTAAGTATAGTAATTACTATATTAAAGAATTGACTGTACATAGCTGTAAAAATACCAGCCAGCAGCTCACCCAAAGCCACAGTAGCCAACATATTTCAAAGATGAACAATAAGCTATCCTTTAACCTGAGTGTGTGTGACAGAGAACCACAAATGATAAACTAAAACAATGTCTAAAAATAGCTTACTCCAATTTTTCATAATTATGAGAAGATCATGACAGTTTCAAAACCAATAAGAAATAGGATCAGGAGACAAACAGTTGCTTCCTCTTTTCAGTTTATTCTTAACCTGAGCTGATGAAAATGAAATGAAAATGACTTGTTTGTTGGGAGCTGGAACAAACTTATAAAAAATATGAAGTGCAAGAGCATATGAAAATGATATACAAAAGTAAATAAAGTAGGCCTGCTATATACACTGTCATGCCACAGTGCCATCCTGTCACCTCACCTATACAGGAACTTGGCACACCAATTTTACATATGCAAAAATGTTGTTGTTACACTGCTACATATCTTGAGGTCAGGGTTCTCATATATGAGCGAAGGTTTGCAGACGTGGTTTGCTTAACATTGAATATGCATCGACTGCCATCCTCAATGCTTCTGTGGGGTAGTCTTTTGAGTATTCAGGAAAACGCTAACTGCCAAACTGGATAGCCGCAGCCAAGTGCCCAGTAAAAGCAACCCTATCCCTCACCTTGGCAATTATTGTGTCACACACCTTGTATGCCATTCACTGCAAGTTTGAACATTCCCTAGTATAGACCCTGCATCAGCATCGATGTGTCTAGCTCAAAGAGAAGGCATGGAGTCGCAAATAGCATAACAAAGTTTGTTGTGACTCTGTGTATTTGCACAGCATCAATATCTTTTCTGAAGCTGCACAAAGAATGCGTCTACATGGGGCAAGATTTGGTGGAGCAAGTCTAGGAAAAAAGAACTTCTTTATCCACCAACATTTGACAGAAACCTTCAGCCTCTCTGACTGTAGTTGAGTCAAAATCTTGAGATTCTTGAACAGTGTTGAAGCATTTGAGCAAAATATCCTTGTTCTCATAAACTGTGCTGACAGCACAACTGTGAAAGTTGCAACGTGTCTGTGTTTTCCAGGGTAGCCTCCTCGCTACAATCTTGTCCAAAGTGGCAGTCTTCTTTGAAGAACATAAAAATAGGCCAAAAAGCCACTGATATCAGAGAAAAAACAAAGCACTGGCATTATCGAGGAGGTGGCCTGTTGCATTACTGATGTGCATAATACTGTATGAAACGTGCGTTGGGATTAATGTCCTGAATATTCCTCCTCACTCCACCTGTTGCTCCTCACATTACACTAGCCCCATCAAATGTCTTTGCTTTTAGCCTATTCCTGTCCATCTGATTCTCTGGTGAACAAACCACATTCAACTGCTCTAGAAGCACTTTGGAAATTGACTAAGTTGAACCTCCATCAATTGCTTTGAAACAAAAAATCTCTCCTTTACAGTGTTAGCTGAGTGTATGTAATGGAATACAACAACGAGCTGGGAAGGTGAAGAAACATCCGTTGTTTCATCAGCCTGCACTGACATGAATTCTGTGTTTTCATGTCCTGTATAATGTATCCCTGCATTATGTTTAGCACGAAATCAAGTAGCTTGTTCTAGGTACTTTTGAACGTACCTTTGAAAACAGTTGCCTTTTCTAGGTACTCCTTGCAATGTCCAACAAACTAAATCCTCAAGGCCACGGAAGACACCAGGGTTATCGGATGATTCCGTCTCATCGTGTCCTCTAAGGGCTAGTTCAAATGCTCCACAGAATTGTATGCAGTCTATGAGCTTTGACAGAATGTGCCAGGTTTTGTCCACCTCCTTATTGTGATTCCACACACTCACATGGTAGCCGTGCTGGTCAAGCTGTACTGCTGTGTTAACTTGACCAAGCATGGCCAGTTTCATTGACTCGTGTTTCTTTGCCTGTTCTGAAAAGTGGTTCAAATCACTCAGCCCTGTGTTAGTCCATAGATCCCCTTGTCCTGACCCTGCTACAGATAACTGGAATAATATGAAGGGAAAACAAAATGCTGTATTCCATGTTGAGCAACCACATAGCCATGTTTTCTAGTCATACCATGTTTACGAAAATGTCCTGTTGAAGGTTTCCCTTTGTCCTTTGTTTGCTGAGTAATGTTAATGTTTGGTCTATCAGGGACAAGCTGCTTAAATACTAACTTGTCTTGTAATTTTAGCCGTTCAAATGGGTTTCTTAAAATAAACTCTATACAGTTAGACACAGCAGGTGCAGCAATGCTGATCGCCATATCTACAGTAGTCTAAATGTGTGGATTAACTCAAGAAAATGGTAATTGAGACTGGATCACTGAAATGACGATTTTATCTTTCAAATATCAAACTAGTTGTTGACTAGTTTGATTCATTGATTGCGAAGAAACTAGGTAATACATATTGCAATGTAAATTATGATGTATTAACGTGGAAAACTTGGAAAAAAAGGAGGAACTATATTTTTGGGTGGATGATTTCTTTTGTGGGGCTCTGCCCCACCTGCCCATATGAACGGGCCATGCCTGGTCATCTGGTTGTTCTTTGGTAATAAATACAGCCTACACATAGTCACTACTGATTCATACTTTACTTCATAGTCCCCCTTTACTTACCAGCTAAAACAAAACACATTTTGCTGAAAAAGCTGATTGGACTACTCAAATAGCAAAGTCATTCAACACACTTGTATGGCTACACACTAGCTATTTTTAGTTGAGTAGTAAGCAGCTTAGCAACTCAATACAATTAACTGTTGAATCACTATGTGAACTTCATTCATGGTCATGACAAAGTAATGTAAGATGAAAAAAACTTTATCTGCCAACTAAGCTGTTTTTAATCTCTCCGGTGATGCAAGAATAATTTAAATAAGGTCTCTGGTGTATGTTGATTCTGTACACGGCATTTTATTCACATGTGGTTAGGTTCTGCTGCCTTTATTTGATCTATAATTAATTGGTAATGCAATGTGTTTTACTCACAAACACAAACTGCACATTTGGCCACCCAAAAAGAATAGATCCACTAAATACAGGAAGATTACATTATTGCACTGGACATATTGTGTTTTACAAATAGTTTCTTTTCCTCTTTCCACCTGTTTCATGCAATGTTTCTTATTTTTCCTGCAATTCACATGTTGTGGCTTTTCATTATTGTTTTATGTTTTAAGATTCAGTTTTTATAAAAAAATTTTTTTATGTAGGGAATTATTAAAAGCATGCATATGCTTATTTTTTGTTGGAGCTATTAAGATAAATTAAGGGTAAAATTTTTGTTTCCAAATGCACAAGCCACTTAGGTGCCGTTTTCTAGCAGTTTTTCAAGCAAGTATGTCCTTTCAAACGTGTTATTTAAATTCTAAAATACAATTGCATATGCCCTTAAAAAGGCTAAATGCTATTTTGATTGAATTTGCCTTAAAGAAAGTAAGGAGATGATTTGATAACACCTAAAATAATGGTTATTATTTTGGGTATATAATACATACCCCAAGTTTTTGCATGTGTTATAATTTCACAGTTTGCAGGTGATCAACTATGAGTCTAAAAGTCTTCATGTAAATGACTCCAGCTGCAAACAGCCATATTTAAAAGGTGTGTGTTGGGGCAATGTTTAATTTTTCTGTACAACAGAAAGAAAGAAAATGGTTCAACATGAAACTGGAGGTGAAGAAAAAAATCCAAAACCACATAATAGTTCTAATTTGAATTAATTATCTTACTTGGGATTTGTTCCAAGTTGAAATTGGGAAAATGTGACAGTCCCAACAATGTATTGCATGTGTCATTTCCACCTCCGCCAGCCATGCCACTCCAGCTCCGTGCAGCTGCCCCCCAGGTTTTATGGCAATGATAAAGCTGGTATAGAAAAATTTACCTTCAGAGTTGGAAGTGGATTGATCCAAGATGAGAGAAAACAGATTGCTGTTACCCTCCATGATAACTCCAGCCAGCGACGTTGCTCTAACAATTTGGCCAATGCCTTCATCCATTGTGGACAACTTGGCCAAACTCCTGACCTCCTCCTGTAGCTGACATGCTTCTTTCGTATTTAGGATCCTCTATAATAGTGTGCCCTTGAGCAGGTTAAACCAATAAACAGTATAAGTTACAACATTTTTTACCCAGCTTGCAAGACTTGTTTGAAAAATGAGAGCTAATTTATTTATTCAATACAAAATGGGGTAATCCAATCTGCATTAATAGCTAATCCCTTCATTACTGATACAACAAATGAAGTTCAAAGTACCATTCCTAGCCCCCACTATTTAGTGTTGCCATATTACACAATCTCTCTGTAGAAACTCAAAATTCTTACACTTCCAAACCATGGAGCCCCATGTATCTGACATACTTTTGTCTGGAGGCATTCTTTTAGAGTACCTTCATCAGGATTAAAACAGTGATGGCCCTTCCCTCCCTCTTAGCACAGTTTCCAGTGCTCTTGACTGCCATCATGCAACAGACTGCCTCATCAATGCGCATTAGAGCACAGGGACATGATGCTTCTGTATTGGTTTCATCTCCCTGGCAACTCTGCATTGCTCTCCTGTGAGAGGAAAAGGAGGGGAGAGCGGGGGAAGAGAACTAGAGTGGGTGAGAAGGAGAAAGGAGGGAGACTGGGTGAGAAAGAGTGATGTTGAAAAGATGGCTGGTAAGGGAGAGTGGTATGGCTGTGGAAGGAGATGCCCCATATGGTGTTGAGTATTTCAAGAATGAGGATCAGAGGAAAAAACAAGCGCCAGCTTGCCCGCTGAGCCTTCCTTTCACATGGACAGATTTTAGCACTCACTGGCTCTTTAGCCAACAGATGCCATCACGGTGAAGGATGGAACTCGTCTGTCAGGACAGGGCTTGCTTAGGTTGCCCAGAATCAAGTCATTTACCCAGAGAAGGTGTTGCTGAACTTGGGAGCAGTGGGAAAGCATTGCCTCTTGTGGCAGAGATGAACCTAAAGTTATGAAAAAACAATCCTTGGAAGTTGGGGAAAATCAGAAGTAGGTCAGAGTTGCGTCTTACCATGTGCTCAGAGCTCTGAAGAGAAGAGTATGTTCTCACATCTTTGTTTCTTTTTCTTGGGCTTCACACAGAATACCTTAAGTGGAAGTTCATGACTTTTTCATCACTGACAGAGGCTATTGGCTAGACCTAACCTCTGGATGCAAATGATCATGTATTTTTGTCTCTGAGCAGTGCATGTTTGAGAGCTGCAAATAGCTTTGTGTTTGGGGGTTAATTTTCCAGAGCAGCATTTCCCTGGTTATTTTCCTGATTCCACTGTTTCACAAA
The DNA here is from genome assembly GCA_022829145.1 of Albula goreensis. NCBI lineage: Eukaryota > Metazoa > Chordata > Actinopteri > Albuliformes > Albulidae > Albula > Albula goreensis. Next base: position 16,987,678 of record CM040753.1, on the reverse strand, counting down.
CAGTGCAATGTGCACTCTTAGAAACCAGGTGCCATGTCAATGGATTAATAGTAACAACATAAAGCACTAGGGCATGCCCGTTTTTATGTGGGCACAGACTTGAGCCAGAAGTCGCATCTCAACATCCCATCTCCATCGAGGCATTGAGGAAGAAGTGGAACAGAACAAAAGTGCCATATGACAAGCCAGCTGTCCAGGGAGATGCCCCGTTTTCATTGCGTCTTTGATGCTTTTGAGCTCGCTGGGGGTGGGGGTCCCGAGGTAAGCTGCAGAGAACAACAATAAACCGTTCTGGCAATTGATGCAGGAGGAAAAAATGCAGCCCATGTGCGAGGCAAACAATGACGACAACGATGATTATGCGAAATCAAGCTGAGCACCAGCATTTGGCAGGAAATGATAATTTCTTATCTCTCATTGCTGTGTATTAAGGCTTCTTGAATAGCTTTTTTGCATTAGCATGCCAATCAGAATTTGTGCAGAATTTGTACTGAAGAGCTGTCATTACTCATTAGTCCAATTTCTTTCTGTTGGGGCCACTGGATGGCAGTTGGCAAGGCAAAGCTGCTTTTGTGACTCCACCCATCCCTTCCCCCCTCCCCCTATCCCTTTGGCCTGGGAAGGAGGTCATTGAATTTATTTGAATAACATATTTCACAAAGCATTTGTAAAAGCACACTTAACCACAGATCCTGGCCTCACTCCTCTCAAAACAAAACCAGGGGCCACAAGGACAGAGGAGCCAAACTAAAAACAAAGAATGCACCCACTAGTGCAACCACCTCTGGCCAATTCAGGATGTGAAGTAATAATGACCAAAAGGTCAATCAATGGATGTTTGTCCTTCATTATTTATGCGGTAGCCTGGACCCAACAGTATTCTATCACTAGAGTTCATCGAATGGGAAGTCAGAATTTATGAAATTGGTTTCATTTCAGTCTGACTGGTTCAACCTAGTATTAGCCAGCTCTATGTCATTGGTCAGAAGCACAGCTGGTTTGAATTGCCACCTCCATTTGGAGCTCCACCTGTATGAGACCGTAGGTCACCAGGAAGACTAACTGACCCCTGGCTTATCAGCAAGGAAAACCCCCTTATTTGGGCAGACTTATCCCTAACTTCAGAATGTTAACATGGTTGGGCTCATAGATTAGTGAGTTTATGAACCTCATGAGACAGGCAACTTCTAAGCCATAAATAAATTGTGACAAAGGTCTCTAGATTGAAACATTAACATTGATAAAACCAGAATTTAGAAAACATGAGTGGGAGTATGAAATTTATTCGTATTTTTTTTAATTCCCTGCACCATGTTAAAAAAAAGAGGCAGCCATAATAAATGACAGAATAGGGGAGTAGATTTTTTGTAATAACTGACCGCCCTTCATTCCATTCTGAGCAGCAAGCCTTGTGGGTCACATGACTGGATCTGAAACCTGCTCAAACATGATTGACACATGGAGACAGAATTAATCCCTAATACCCCTAGTTTTCCTTTTGCCTTATAACAAAAAAAGAATAAATAAAGAAATAAAAAGTCAAGTCTTAGAAAGCTTTTTAATTGTTGCCTTTAGTAATTTTCTGATGTCGAATTCCTGCCGCTGAAAACAATTAGAGAGCCTGACAGACTGGGTTTGAGGAGTCTCAGCTCTGCATTGGAGCTAAATTAGCAAGGGCCATCTCCCTGATTAGAAGATTAATTGTCTCATTAATTCTTTGGAGTGAGAGCAGTGATTGGAGACATGAGCCGGTCGAGTTGCTGGTTGGAATTGAAGCACTGTAATTACATGCATGGTTCTGAGACAGAGACAGAAACAGAGAGAAGGGGGGATTTCATTTTAAACCCCATTATTTAGGACATCTTTGCAATCAAAGACTTCACATCATCACACAAACAAAAAAGAAGTCCAAGCTCACAAACCCTCATCACACCCCCAAAAACAGCAAAAAAGGAACCCCAGATTATTTAACACAAATCCAAAAAACTACAAAAAAGTAAAACATTAAGGACTAAAGTAGCCACAGAGCACAGCACCTTCCCTAAACATCACACCTGCAGGAAAGCAGCTAAATTGTTCAGCAGGCTGTGGTGGGCCTCTTCAGTTCCTACATGAACAACCACATTCTTGAGGTCCACTGACTCCTTCTGTAGGACAGAAATCTACTGGCTATGGCTAATTAAGCCAAGCCAGACATATTGTTCAACTGAACCACTCATCGCTTACAGTAGATTTACACTAGACTCAGAATAAATATTTGAAGTATACATGAAAATAATGAAACCTGCCTTAATATGGAAAGTAAGCCACTGAAAGGAGGGTAAAGAGACATTCAAATCTCTCAGATAATTTGTGCAACTTCATTTTTGAGCTTTATCAAACCCAGAGCAACTATCTAAAAATTTAAGCACACAGAATGTTCAAAAAACTCGTGCTATCTTGCAGAACTACTAACACTTATCACTTTTCAAATTAGCATTTCATAAAATAAAGATTAAGCCATCACTATGTAATTACTTATGCTTTATGATTTCCTCTTGTTAATTATACCACATTCATTTACATTTTTCCACAATGTTGCATACTGATTATAGAAAAAACAAACACATCTAACAATATGTATGAGCATAGCTATATAAATGAATGATTAACTTCTTTATGTACTCCCATAACAATCGAAAACAAAAAAGTAAATATAGATATGAACTCCTCTGTTTGGATACAGACACAACAGTTGCTTTCAGTATGTACACACAGATAGCTACACTTCTCCCGCAGTAGTGTTGAACACTTCATTCATGTGTTCAGCTCATAAGTTAGCTGTGATAGCCTGAAAGGTAATCAGTTTACTAAAAAAAAAAAAAAACAAGTTTAGAAATTAAACTGTCAAAGTTTAACCATGCTGTTTTAAAACTACATTTAATGAGTAAAAACATTCCTAATAAAGTTTAAAATCTTGATGCTTACAGTGAGTAATGACAACCCAAACTCTGGTGAGAACACAAACATGTCAATCTAGCCTTAAATCACACATTTGTGAACATAACAAAACTGATGCCAGAGAATCAGTTCTATGATGCAGATTAAGTCCCTTGGAAAGAAATCTGGACAGAATTGTGTATTCTGTACTGAGAGGAGCCACAGGTCACTAGTTCTTTAGCAGCACCAGTTCCCCCTCCTGTGCCAGAAGGGAGAGTGCAGCATGTTGGTTGCTAGCAGGGAGTAAGCCCCCTGAACTGAATCATGAACAACATGATGAAAGTCTTTCCCTAAAACTCCCCTGAAATGTTTGCAAAACTCAGATGGCAACCCATCCCCTCCAGCACCCATGCAGAGGAGAGCTGCCAGGCTCAGCAGTGAGCTCCTTTAGACCGATGCCAGTATACAAACCTGTCCTCTGCTCAGGCTGCAGCTGAGGCCGCCCCTGTAGTAGCTCTGCTGTACAGACAGGGTCAGTGCCCTCTGTCCTGTAGTCTGCTGAGTAGAAATCCATGGCATGCTGCAGCATCTCAGCGATATCTGTGCTAACTCTCATATCAGACCATCTGTTTTTGTACACTTCTGTCCGCTCCAGATTAAAGGGAAAAACTACTTGGTGCATCCAATGTCCTTGAGAGCAGAAAGGCAAGCACTGATCATCGCCCCATATACCCTCTCCTATACCTTACTTATGTTATACAAAAACAAATGAACATATCACTGATATGGATGTGGAAACAACTTTATGCAAAAGTGTCCTTAAGACATTGGTCTCACAATAGAAGAGAGGCTGAGAGGACACATTTTTGGACAAATTGGTGGTCTGAAAAATGCAGATGTAGAAATAAAAGAGCCAAAAATGCTCCTATCACACTTACTGAAATACCGCAGACAGAAGTCCAAAGAGTACTTCCAGGCCCACTCAATCTCAATTTACACACAGGGATCAAACTTTTTAAAGATTTCTTCAGAGCACTGTGGCATTTCAGTCCCCTGCTTGAAGCATACATATTCATACATATAAAAAGTTACCCCTCTATAATAAAAGACCTTTATCTTCAACCCAGATAATATAATGAATCAGGAAAACGCACCTCAACAACCACCAATGTGTTGCACCCACCTGGATGATGCTATTGTGTTTCAGAGGACACATCACACATCAAAGAGAGGGATGGAGTCCCCCCATCAGTGTTAGACGGCACCCCCACTCCTTTACCAGTGTGCTTGCCTCAGCAAGACAAACACAAAGCATAAAACAAACAAATGATTATAAAAATGGTTTCAATTACAACATTCACTTAATAGAAAGGTAAGGGGGAACACAAGGTAAAAACAGCAGATACACTTTGCTCTGCTGATAAAGTGAAACTGAACAGAGATGAGATTTTGTGTGTGTGCGCGTATGTGTGGAGGAGCGAGGTAGAGAGTAGACGTGTGAAGCTAGGGGTTATGACACCCTAACTCACCGGACAGCAGCAGTGGGCCACAGTACAGTACTGTACAGCACTTACTCAGACTTTTACATGCAGTGGTACAGTACATTCTTATACATTTGTTTTTAAATGACAGCCTGAACGTTAGACCATACGTAATCACAAGGAAAGGACATTTAGCCCAAGCCATTTAACTGCAGTCTACAGCCAGGGTGTCAAATCAAGCCATGGAGTGCTGCAGAGTTGGCAGTTTTTCCTGCTTTCCTTCTCAGTCATGGTCCTGCTGTTGATTGTACACTGCTGGAGGTAAATTATTTTATTAATCACCCAAGAAAGCTTACATGAAGCATACATGAGGCTTAAACACCACAATGAGCTACCACTGCCAGCATGTATGAATAACCCCCAATGTCTCTTAGGACAAAGCCACTTGCAGGATATCAGGCACTGCTGAGAAACTGTGGACAGACTTCATGCATTCATTGTTTATCAGGACTTACACCAGTGCTGTAGTGAAAGAAATAAACTCATATGCAAGCCTGTTCAATATTCTCTCTCGACTGACCATTCAATTTACAACAAGAAATAATGACAAAATATGAAAAATTACCAGTGACAACATATTACTTCACTGCATTTCTGCATTGTATTTTAGTTTTGAATGTTTTTTTTTTAACAAGTCGCCATGTTGGAAGCAAATTAGAGCAATCTGTAGTGTATGGTGGTATAAAAACAAACCCAAAACTACCATCATCTGGGAATCATATCTCACTGTCCTGTTGTGCTTTATTTCAAAGGTGCACCTCCTCATTTTCAAGGAATGTTTCTATGCTGTCTGAATTATTATGCAGAGATTGCAGAGAGTATGTTGATGCCAACTGTTATCCATGGGGTTGAAAGGGTTAACAAAGCTCCACAGTTGTTTGTGGTTTACCTGTATGACTTCTCAACAAAACACAACTCAGCAGGATGCCTGTTGGGCACAGGATACATCATCTTTCGTCCTTGTCAATAACTGCAGCAGTATTGTAACAACATTGCAGTACCTGATATTGAGCCCTATTTACTGCCCAGGAGGGCATTGGACAGGTGAAACAGTGAAATGTCAGTATTTTTTTTTTACTTTTTATGCTATTTTTCACTCTGACTTTCTTCTCAATGAAAACATTATTATCACACTGAACATTGAAAACACCGTCTGTGTCACTGGTGAACTAACAGTGGTAGCTTCTTAACCAATTACACAGGATATTTTTGCTTGCCTTGGTATGCTAATACTTATAATACAAGTATTAAAGTACTATTAACAGTTAAAATGAAATCCAGTATTATAACATTTCACATGTGATAAATACATTCAGAAGGTGTTCATTATTAAGTCATGAGTAGTTTGGCAATAGAGACATTAATACATGATCTTGGGCTCTGAGCCTGGCGGGGGCAGAGTCATGCCTGACCATTCTGATGAGGCCCTTGATGGATGGCTGAAACAAAAGATGGATGACAGAAATGGGTTAAAATGACCTGAAAAAAATGGTTAACAGGGCAAAAGGTGTTGATGAGGAGGAGTGGGGAATTCCAGAAACAGTGAACACAATGGGAGATGAAGCATGTGGCCTTTTTATACCTGTTTAAAAATACAGTTTAGCAGGTAAAGGAGTGCAGGGTTGAAATTAGTATGAACACCAATTTGACAACCTTCCAATGCAACTCCAGTTAACTAGTAACAGTCAAGTGATATTTTGCAAGAGTGAAAGGAATATTATGTATATATAACCAGGAAAATATGAAAAATGGATTGTTTTTCTGTGCCTGAACAGAAACTGAAAACATATTTATATTTGAAAAAAAAAACTGTAAATAAATAAATAAATAAATAAATAAATAAAGCTTGAAACCACTATGATACTAATTGTTTTAGACATGAGATTTCAACATGAAACCCAACACAATTTCCAAAAGAAATAATTCTTAATCATAGTAAATTTGGTGTTGAAAGCCCCTTGGTATGTCTCAGTTATTGGTAGCTGGTAATTTTCTCCTTTTTTTCCAGGTTTTCTACTTTCTGTGGATGCATTTGTACTCCCCCATGGAGACTGGAGTGACTCATACAGTGATTACCTACTCTTATACAGAGAAGGTTCAGCCCTACAAATTGTAGACCCATAATTGTCAGTGTATTTTGTTTGTCCTCTTGTTCCTTGCAAACACTTATGTTATTTCCTCCCCTTCAATTCAAGCTTCGGTATTACAGGGCCTGATGCCTGTACAGGAACGTACAGTCTAAAGTGTTCTCACAATGGTTTTCCAGGGCCTGTGACAGAGCAAAGTAGCATGTGAACATACATGTGTGCTTATGTGTACATTTTTCAATGGTTATATTTGTGTGCGCATATGTGTATATTTCTGTGTGTGTGTGTATGTGTGTGTGTGCTGCAGCCTGTTAGACAATGTTCTTAGTGATGAAAGGGTGATGCCAGGTTTTGTCCATTACAGAACTGAGATCTCTTGTGCAGAAAAGGAACGGGATCTGAAAACCCTCTGAGTGGTGTGTGAATGTGCATGCAGCTGATAGTGCTGATTGGCTCAGGATGAGTAGGAAGTCCATCCCACACACAAAGCAAGCATTCACACAGTATATTTTTATGCAGGAATGGGTCCTTCACCCTTTTCCCTTCTGAGGATAGTTTATCTGTTATCACATTCTAGAAGAAGAGTCATAAAGCTTACCATTGGCTGATGGTGGCAGTTGAACACAAAGTGTGGGAATCCCTGTCCTATCCTGGAGAGAGGATGGGTTAGGGACCTCTCAAAAACCCATGGCTGTAATTTCAAATGTACAGAGAGTTGATACCATTGTAATGCAATAATAAATGTATGAAATGAAGTGTCATTGTGATGTAATAATGAATGTGTGAGAGGAGGTGTCAATGTGATGAAATGATGGATGTCCGAGAGGAGGTGCAATTGTGATGCAACTGTCAACGTCAGAGAGAAGACACAGATTGAGTGACTCTGAGGAAGCACAGCCTTGCAGAGGGAGCTCTCCTTCATTGTGGTGCTGTCAGATGCTGTTCTGTGTAAAGTAAACAGTAATTTGCATACACTGATCTTGCAATTTGGAACCCGCTGTTCATTTCTGGTACCCTGAGGATTCAGGCCTGAGCATGTGACTCGCTAGTAGTATTATGAGTCATACAACCAATTTGCTCAAATTCTTCAATTGCATTCTTTAGGATTATTAAGCAGCAGGCTTCAGAAAGTGCTATTTCCAGACAGAACTTGTTCTTTTTGTTGAAGGAAAAAATACATTCGCCAACCATCTCCTAAAATTCTATGTTTTTAATCTAACTTCTAAGTCTAAGTCTTATCTTAATTCAGGAATAGTGTAAATGGCATGCATCCTTATGCCATCCTACATCACTTCCTTGGTCCATATTACCACAGTCTAGTTTCTCTTGTCCTCTTTTTTATTTCCTGCTTTTTTACTCTTCAAAATGTAACTGTATTAACAGCCCTTTTCACTGCAAACTTCCCCGACAGACTCAGGAGGTAGTTAGCCAATAAAACGATTCACGGCAGCTGAATCTGTGACAGTGACTGCCCTACAGGTGTTGTGGGGTGGTTAAGAGATGTCCATGTACATGACACTTGAAGGTGCCTTTACTCCATTAAACCACCCGAAGGCCCGTAGTGTCCACTGACCCGTGAACTATTGAGGATATGTGAACAAGTCCATAGTCCAGGACTGTAAGGACAACCAGCCTGGGCTGCAAGCCAGTCTACTATTGTATCAGAGGTTGGACAATACATGGTAGGTATTTGGAAATTGCTGTTGAAACACCTTGGATTCACTTAGTATAGAGAAACCTACAGCTATGGGGCATAGGTGGAAAACCAAGTCGTCAGTCAATGCGGAAAACAATATCACAGACAGCATACGCTCAGCCTTTTATAAATGTCTGGAGAGGATTATTCTTGCTAAACATCTGTAGGTGTCTTGTGGCAAAAGCAAAGTCAACAGAGTTCTGTTTGAGCAAGGAGGAGTGGGAAATGATAATCAAAAGGCTTTTATTTAAGCAGTCCAGACAGCAAGCTGGTTTTTAGAGAGAGAGGGAGACTGTGAGAACAAGGGAGGGGGAGGGAGAGAGAGCTGAAATGTCTCCAGGTGTTGTTTGGTGGGATCACTCAAAGGAGAAAAAAGAAGAAATGATGAAACATGAGCCCCGATGCTTGGCAGTTTTTCATTCCTCGCTCTGGTTTGCCAGATAAGTTTTTTTCCCATTCTTGACTGGTGGCCATAGTGTTTGCTGAGTTGTATGGCAGCCACAAGAGTTGCTCCATCTGTGGTTGCACTTTCCAGACCTTTCTGAAGTGAGTAAAATGTGGGGGTATAATTAATTCCTTCTTCCACACCATTCATATCCTGAATGTTGTGTTCTTGGACCGCTGCTGCTGACAAATGGTTGTGAAGGAGGAGGATTATTTATTTTTTTGTTTTTATTTTCCACCTCCTCCTCCTCCTCCTTCTCTCGCCTTGGCCCAGTTAGTGTTGTTTCAGAAGCCAGAGATGGTAGAATGATTGTGAGAGTTGATCAGGGCTGTTTATTCGTTGATTCACCAGTGGACGCGATTCGCTCTGTTCCATGGCCGAGCACTTGCTGTTATTAAAGTTATTCAAAGGTTCCTTTTTTCCTCCTGACAGTTTAATTTCTGCCTTTTATCCTGGCTGGTATTTACAGGCTTAATTGAACAGCATTGGGTCTTTGAGTTCAATTGCAGTCAAAGGGGCTCAAGCCGCTGGGTATGAAAAATGGGGCTCTTTTAAATGCTAATCAGCATGGTTAGAGTTGATTTCTTCTGCCTGTTGGAAAAAAAAAATAATTATTAGAAATAAATAAAAACCCACGTTCTTATTTTATATATATTTTAAATCATATACTTTCATATACAGCTGATTGCAAAAAGGGGTGCTTTTATTGTTTATTTTTGGTAACTGATTTATTGTCTCTTACTCTCCTTCTGCTTATTTGTTTCCATTTACCCTAGGCCACAACAAAGATGGCTGCTCAATGAGCTTATCTTGGGTTGGAACCGAGTATGATGAAAATCCTCCCTCCTTGGTTTGATAACAAAACCATTTATGAAATTGTTTGAAAACATACAAATTTTCAGTACTTGAAAGGGTTCTGTCTTCTTTGTTATGGTGGCTTTTTAAAACATAACTCTTAAGGTGACTCAGTTCACACTATGCAATTCTTGGAAATTAAAGTTTGCTGTAAATAAAAGTGACACAGATCGACTGGATGACTGCAGAGTCAATAAAGTGTATCTGACAAATCACAGGAGTTTTGAAGTCAGAGAATTTACTCTACAGTGCATCATCTTCCCCAGGCTGCAGAGAATTCAGAGGCATATGGCGTCAGCCACCACTCACTAATAATGTCTTACACTGTTATATTACACATATGGACCAACATGAGCAAAGGTTGTGTCCTTAAAAGTTGACCTGTATATGACAAAGTTGTCTTCATTACATTTGCTGATGTTAGCTGGACAATCAGTGAGCCCACTTTGTCATATATATTATTATTTATTATAATATTATATTATATTGTTATAATATTATTATATATATTTTTGCCTTATATGTTAATGAAACTAGCTCTACATCAACGTAACGTGTTCACAATAACAGCTAACAACTACATGCCTGTGAACTAAAACAGCCTCTTAAATATTTCTGCCTAAGCTTATCCGGTAAACTTGTTGGCGTACCCCACTATTCAAAAAAAAAAGCAAACCATCAGGTGATCATTTCAGACTTAAAAATGTGTTCATATATTTATTGAAACTTTTTTATCTCCCATTTTCCTAGATCTCTCCTAAATGAGATTATACATTAACCATGTCATGACTTATAAACTAAAGTCTAGTTTCCTCATCACCGATTCTGTAATTAGTATTTCTGATTTTATCTATGAGGCAAATGGGATGTATGCCTTCAAGAGGCCATATCTAGTGTCTACACATTTAAGGGCCCCTGTTGAGCCTGGTGGCCCTGAATTATTATCACATTTCTCGGCTTTAGCCAAAAAGTTAGAAGCTATGTTTCTAACAGAGGTAATACACACTGAATGCAAAACCTTTTTATATTTTTTATTTTCCATTGATTGTGTCTCATAAACCTGTTTCACACTAAGTAGTTAAGACAGCGGTTCACCATCTTGTTGGTTAATCCAAGGCACCACATGAGAAGGAATGGTGTCGCCTCCGAAAGCACCAGGGTGCACTGAACGCCTCTTTTGGAAGCAAACCGTAATTTCCTCTAGGGTAGAATTCATGCTGTGTGAATCTATCTGGGCTCATCACTGGCTTTTGCATGAGCATTTATAGCAAAACTGTGCATTATGGAAACCAGACAGCAAACGCCCATTGCAGCACTCCAACAGGTTTTCCTATTTCCTTAGCAACAAGTACTTCTTCTAACACCCGCAACAGAAGCAGCAGTCTTATTTTGGTTTGCTGCCGTTTAACACTTTCTGACAGCTTCATATATCCTTTTAATTCTCCATAACGAAAGCTGTGCCAGCATTTCCTTCCTGTAAATAATGAATCTATGTAAATAATGACTTCATAAGTATGGGGTTTCTATTCATCTTCCAATAGAAATATTTAAAAAGTTCAGCCATTTAATTCCAAAAATGTAATTGAATGCAAGAAGTGTTCAGTATTGTTGGCCACTTTAACCTAACATGCGCATGGTTATTGACAACTGTTTAGGTACTCAATCAAGCAAAGCCTGCCACTTCTAATACGTCCCTCTTTCCTCTCTGATGTCTACAGCTTGTTTATTGGCCTTTTTTCATCAAGTTATAAATCAATGGCACCTTGTTGTGCGATGTCAGGCCTCTGAAAACAGATGAAAGGAAGCTCTTATATGAGGCTGTTTACAACTCCAACTAAAACACACGTTATTGCTACAGCTTAATAATTTCAAATGTCCCTTTGGTCCAGTAGAGTGACTAATTCAATATACTGTAAGAATGAAGTATTCAAACACATTCAAATGTATATATGGGATATGAACAAATAATTTTGCACACATATATTGAAAAACTTATTTCAGTTTCTTCCTATGTTTACAGTCAGTGCGATTCAATTGGTCTAATGTTACACTTCGAAAACACTGGAGGTTCAAAGAGAGTATGCTGCAACTGTGGTCAGTTACATGTAAAAATTAAATCTGGACACACTATTTGTTTTGATGCCAAGTCTGAAAGTAGCTTTGAAGATTTTGACATATAATATAAAATCCTGAACCAAAGCATTTGATACTTATTTTTTAATGAACCGAACAGAATTTCAGTAAAAAGATATATACCTCTGTACATGCACATAAACAGACCTGAATAAACTGGTCTGTTTGTCTTGATGAAATGTAGAGCTAAAATGAAGTAACTATGAGCAGTGTCCAGTATTTCTCCCCCAGCTACTAGCAGAGTCTACTGAGTCTGGTTTAAAGTGTCAGAGTGATAGGTTTGTCAGATAGCTAATGCCATTACTAATGATGGCCACCCAGAGTAATACAAGGGTGATGGAGCTTGTCTTCAAAACGCTGAAGCAGAGCAGGTAAGGGTGGAGTAACAGCCTGAAGGTAGGGCTGGATGTGGTGATGGGAGATAATTATTGTTGCCTTGTGGAAACATGGGTGATTCGAAATTCATTTTAAAGCTTGCATAGATTTTACTTGGCTGTCATGAGCTGTCGTTGGTAGGATATGTCTGATTAAAATGTTCCCATGTATCAATTTTAATCTAGATATTTGTTTACCAGATTTTGACATTTTGAACTATACTTTGAATCAAAAAGTACGCAACACTACTTGAGCAGACTGTCATAAGAAAAACTTGTATAAACGTGGCATAAACATGGTAACATAGGCTTTCATGATTTGTTTAAATAATTTATGACAAATACTCATGGCATGTGAGCAATAATCAGTAAAATGTCATGAAAGATGTAATGAAAGTTTCTGTATAAAGCAGGAGTTCAAAGGGTTCAAGGGAAGTAGAACCCAAATGTATTGAAAACACTTGAGGGACACTAAACTGACATTCCTTTAAACTTCATGAATGGTGAGTTGTGATCACCTTTGAGTTAGCTTTTACCAAGGTAACATAGACTGTGTAAAGACACATCTACAGATCTCTGGAGTGTAGTTTAGGACACCAATCACAAAAGCAGCAATACTGCAAAACTTGTGCCTATGGCATGAGATTTGTGCTTTCATTACACTGTGGAAGTATACAATTACTGTAATCATTGGAGGGGAAGAATTTTGCATAATAACTAACAGCAGACCTTAGAAGTTCAGAAGAACCATGAATTTCTTTTTTCCAGAGAGAAGAACTCAGCATGGCCTCATTGCAATGCGAAGATAGGAATTAAACATGTTTCCATTATAATTATTTATATTTGCTTGAATTGTAAGGAGTTGCTGTTGCAGCCCAATTATGATTAATCTTTGAAGAGGGGAAATAAAGGAAAATAAAGTGCTGGGAGTTATTTTTGAACTGTCGATTAATGGGAGCTTTTTGTGCACCGTTATCTGCAATCATATAGACCATCTGCTGTCTTGTTAAGAGAGAGGAGTTAACCCCTTCATGTCTTTCTATCTCTCTAATTCAAATTCAACATACTTTATTCAAAGGAAATACAGATGTAAATATTGCCAAAGCATAAAAGAATACATTGAAACATGAACACTATAAATACTGCACATGATGTCATACTATCTCGCTGTCTTTCTTTCTCGATCTCTCTCTCTTTCTCACCACCCAGGGCAATAAACTGTGTCCAGGTTTTGGTTGTTAATGCAACAGAAAGATCTACGGTAAGTTTTCTTCCTTTCCTTTTCTTCTTTCTCCATCTCCTTCTCTTACCAGGCACTGCTATCCTAAATCCTGCAGCCTCTCACTCATCTGGTTACATTTTTAAAATCCTCATTCTTTTTTTAGGCAGTAGACCCATGCAAGAAAATGGAGCCTAGGTGGTTTTGAAAGCTACCCTGACCGCAAAGGAGAATTGATTTTTTCCCAGGGTGCTCGGGGGCAGCTGGGACATTGTTCCAGCAAAGTGCCTGCTGGGAAGAAAATGTATTGTGCTATTTGAATACTCGGTAATCAAATTACATCCCAAAGTGGCCAGGAATACCTGTTCTGTATAGATTAGATAAAGAACACAAAGAATCAGAGAGAGAATAATAAAGAACGAAAGAAAAACAATGAAGACAGGGTTCCACCCAAGTAATGAACTTGTCACTGTATCAGACTGGTTCCTTCTCAAATGTCCTGCTGCTGAAACATCCTTAGCTGTACCTCAAATCATACACTGTGGAGTCCATTAACTAAGATCTAAAAATGGGTTATCTTTTGTTGTTATATGTTATCTTTTCATTTTTTCTGGGATTAACAAAGAGTTATTATGTAAATGATTCCAGTTGCAAACAGCCATGTTAAGTAAAAGGTTTGGAGGGGATCTCACCATTACTGGTTTGTACAACAAGGGAAGAAGATCTGATAATTTACAGATGCAAAATTATCATCTGTTTAAATTACATCTGGACCCATTTTACCCAGTACATCTACATTCCCAAAATATACTCTATCTAATGTACCTACTTTTCACCTGACACCTATAAGATCATTTACTGATTCTCTGAATAATGTATTAACCATTTTCAATGGGTGTGACTCTGAGAACTTGGTACCATGTCTTCCTTCTGGGCTGGCCTATTGTATGCAGGAAGTTGATCTAGATAAGAACTTCTGCTAGGTGCCTAAATGTAAATTTTAATTGCCACAAAAATGAAATTCAAGCCACAAGAGCTTGTAGAGCTCATGGGAGAGGCAATTTCATAAATGCTATATGTGAAAGGATCTGTGCTTCTGGTACCATGCGCCATGTTTGGTTTCACTCAGTATTTGTGGGAAAATGGATGTTTTGGTGTTTAAATTAGCATGAAGAAACAGGGACAGTGTACCTGAGCAATTAGACCGGGAGATGAGTGCTGTATGCTGGACCTAGACAAAGAAATAACTCATAGCACCAAAAGCAAGGGATGGGGGTACTGTGCACTGCAGTCCCAGCACAGTAGTCTGATATTAACAGATTGGTTATGCACAATCAGGTAGACAGGGCTTTTCTGTGCTCCACCTGAGAGGAATTTTACATACCAGAGGCAGTTAAACCACTCTGCCATCCGCTGAACGTTCTGCTCATCCAACGGAATTAATTACTTTTTGTTAACTAAAGGGAACGAGCATGGCCATGCCTATGACAGCACGCAAAGCGGTGCCAGACTCAACCCACTCCCCCAGACCATAGCACAACTCCACCATCTGCTTGCCCTGTCTGTTCCTCTCCCCCACCGTCAGCCTCAGCCTCGGCGGCTTGGTGCATGCTGTTATACTCCCAGCTCAGACGGCGCCATTACGGAGCACATACGCAGGGTGTGCCTTGGGCTCTACTGCAGCTGCTGCAATACACTGTAAATATAGACTTATATATTTGCTTTACACCTCCCGAAAATGTTTCTGTTTAATGTATGTGAAATTTAAACAGTATTGTTCGAATGCTACTTCCAGGTTTATGCACCATTTACATATGCACTGGCTGGTATTTCTGTAACTTTGAATTCTGCATTTGTGAAGTTTTGCTGAATTGAGTGTTTTGCAGTAACTGGTACTCTGTTGATATTTTGAAGAGGTCCATCTACACTGTGCCACCAACTAGTGACAAAACAATTAGCAATAGCTCAACATTTGTCAATAATGCATTAACATTGTTTACAAAAATGGACAGCATATCATATTAATATGTTGTATTGTAATAGCACATATTGAATGCCACATGAAAAACGTTTGACCTATATGCATCATTTTTAAGGAAAAAAGTATCTGGAAACCCCTGGTCCACAGTTATAGTGAGGGAGATATATGTGGATGTTTCCCCTGTTAGCATGTAATTCTCTTTGGCTAGCATGTGTGGGGATACTCAGTTAAACAGCCACAAATTAGAATAGCAGGGAGTTGCTAAGGTGAAGAAGCCATTTTATACTCGTGCAACCAAACCTTATGTTCACCCAGTAACACTCTGTCCCCTACCCTTCCTGTTGACATTACATCACAGAAGCAAATATATCCATTTTGTTTATAGCGACAGTACATCAATCTCATTTAAAGTGAAACTACATCAGAATTAATTGTTTACAAGTGCCTGGGTGGAGAGCAAAATCTAGAGGTGTAGGGATGTAGGGAAAGGGAGTAGAGCAGGACATGTAACAAAAAATGTATCTTTTTTAAATTACACTCTTTTGAGCCAAAGATAATTTATGGAAAAGGTTTGATTATTCTGGGTAAAGGTTTTGGGTAAAGATGTACAAAAAAAAAAAAAACCCAACAGATCTCTAGCCAGGGAAAAAAATTAAAAAAAAAATGTATTGTACAGTTCTTTTACAATTGCTGACATCCTTTTGTCCAATCTGTAGTCACATTTTCAAAACTCAACATAATTAACACAACATCCATCTGTTGTGGACCATACCATTAACACAATTCAGGTTGTTTCCACAGAATATGCAGTCAATTAATACGTTTATAAAATGCATACAATTTCTTTACATGCACGCTTACCCAACACCAACATTATGGATCTTTCTTGTCTTATTTACAAATGCTTGCCCACAGCATGCCAGAAATGAAACCCTAATGTTCAAAACCTTAAATATAGTATAAAGCCTCTACTTCTGCAACAACAGCATCTCAAAAGCTGTATTGATAAGCTGATAAGCATTTTTGAATGAACAGGTCATTGAAACACTAAGAAATAGCTGATTTAAGTTAAAGTGTAAAACAGATCAACCACATAGCTCCAATCTCAATCATAGCCAGAGACATAGCCAGGTATTGAAGTTCTTTCAATTACGTGGACATACACGGTAAAAAGGGAACCATGGAGAGGAGTAGCTGGACCAGGACAAGGGAGAAGGAGAGGAATGTGTGATGGTGTCTAAAGGAGAGAAAGAGCTATTGTCACTGATGAAATATGAGTCACCATCATAGACCATGTGATAAACCACTGGTCTATCACTGAGAAAGGCTGTTGAAAGAGTCCAGCCAACTCTCAGACAGTTAACAGTGGCTTCCATTATCTGGAAATTTTCAACAAACCAACAGATAAGTAATGCATTTCACAAGAGCATCTTCTATATTTACTGTTTCCATGGCCCACAGTAACTGTAGGCCATCATCCTAATTGCTAATTCATATGTTGTATTTTTGTTCCTCTAAAGGACATGATGTCTCCCTCCTCTACATGTAAACATGGGTTACAGCACATACAGTAGGATGTACTGAAAAGCATTCACACATACTGTGTTAGTTGGAGGCTAATCAGACCCCACACAAAATCATTTATGTTGACGAGGCAGGGTTTAACCTGGCAAAAACACATCAGCGGGGAAGAAATGTCATTGGGAAAAGGGCCACCCTTAATGTGCTGGGTCAGAGAGGAGCAAATATCATTATGTGCTGCAATCTCGAGTGCTGGTTTGGTCCTGCAGAAATGCAAGATTGGTCCCTACAACACTGAGCACCTTCATTTGTTTTTAGATGACCTCCACCAACAACTGGTGCCAGAAGCAGAAAGGGAACCGGTGGGAGGAAACATGAGGACATTTGTGATCGCATGGCACAATGTAGCATTCCACTATTCACATCCAATCACAAACTGGTTTGCAGCCCATCCATGGTTTCCCTTTCTGCTTGGAGGTGGAAAGTGTATGATCATCAGCCACATGACTAAATGTCCCTCCTGGATGCAATGGATGCTGGCTGCAAAGACATCTCAGCTGCAGACTGCCAGGGGTCTATAAGACATGCCAAGCATTTCTATCCAAGGTGCATATCGAGAGATGACATAAGATGTGATGATGAGAACATGTGGCCAAATGCTGAAGATTGTGTAGATTACAACAGGATGGTGCATTTTTGTGTTTTTTTTCCCTGTGCCTTTTTACTGTATTTGTGTATTTTATTTTTACACATTTGGAACCAAAGGCCATGTATGTTGGATATTTTGTTGATCACTGGCAGCAATTTCATGCTGCTAATAAAGCTTTTACTGCAGTAATTCTGTCACAATTTTTTTTTAACTGTACATTCTATAAAGTAAAGAGGACTCATTCACTTTTAGATAGCATGTTGTCAAAACTGCACACATTTGACATGAACAAAAAGTGTAAAGTGGTTTACAGTAAAAGGAAACAATTATAAAAAAAACTTTGGATTTCATATTGTCTATTGTATGCATGTACCTGTAGAATTGAGACAAGTAATGTAGTTTTTGTAATGCCATCAACTGTTAGTATTTTGAAAGTTGTTGTGCTATGATTGACAATATGTTCCTCTTGGATAGAAAACATGTCCTAGTGTTTTGAAAGAATGATTTGATATTGAGTCAGGGTTGTTGTGTTTTGACAGAGTCATTGCATGTACAGAAAGTGGTTTTTTTTTGCATTTTGAAATGCAGAGTTGGTATATGAGCAAAATGTGGTTTTGAGCAGACAATTAACTATTTGGCTAATTTTATAATGTAGGTGTGTTGCTGTGTTAAGAGTTTAGAAAAAGTATCTTAAGTATAGGTAAACGTTGGTTAGTGATTGCTGAAAAAAAAAAACTAAATCTATCAGTTGGCCACCGACAAAGGTATTCATGTACCCTGCAAACCCCTACCCTTTGGAGGAATCCAGTGACTAATGGAATCGGTGTGCAAGTTTGCAGATGGGCCTTGTTAACGTTCGCTCTAATACAAGTCACGTGTAGCAATGATCGTAATCCCCATTTGTTGTTGCTAATGAGACAACTGAGTGAAAAGGTTATTTTTGTAAGCTCCAGGGTGTTCATTTGGGTCGGTCTATGTGTCAAACAAGACTGTAAGTAATTGACTAGTGGTGCCCCCCCACCATCTCCCTCCATTGGTGATCTTTCACACCGAGCAGAGGAGTTGCGAACATATTGCTGTTCAGGCAGATTATTAACATATTGGTAAGAAATTAGCTTTCAGCAAAGGCAGTCACTGAGCTGTAATTACTGTTAGAAAGCAGAGGATGATGGGAAATTTCAGCCATCTGGTTTTCTCTGTATTACTACAGGAGCAACCACAACCACTACCCCAGAGACAATGGGCCTTTTATCCTTTTTCATAGGGATAGTCCTCTTGTCTTAGATTTTCAGTGGGCATACAAAAACATGCTTTTAGCTCAGTTTTTACATGTTGTTAGAGAAGGGAATAGAATGGACTTGCCTTGCAGGCATATAAAGGCCCGGTTCTAGCTCAGTTTGAGTTTGTGTTTATATGCAAGCAGTTATGAGCTGAAACGGGAGCTCAAATGCAGCAGTTTTATTTATTTATTTATTCATTGGTAGCCATGGCTTCTGTCAAAGTTGTCCTTATCATCCAGATATAGTGTGAACATTTGTCGAATTAATAGGGGCCAAATGTGCAACTGGGCATAGAATTGCTACAGAAATGGTGGTGTGTCTGCAAAATTCTCCCTCATTTCATCACACAAATGAGGCTTTTCTGGTTATTCAGGCTGTATGTGAAGCTCTCAAAGTGCAATTCAGCTGGTGGACTGAAGAGTGAAAAGTACAATCTCAAAGGATGCACTTGCCAGTCTGTGCTCTTCTAGATTAACAAAGGCCCATACAGAAATGGATTTATCTACTGCACAAATGCAAGTTTTACTGGATTCCAAATTGGCAGAGAAAAGGGTAAAAAGGTGATATCAACTTAATGGTAGAAATCCCTGCATTTTAGTATTGCTTAATTGAAATACAATAAAATACAATTGTCTTTTTCCATGGAAAATACATCACATTTCAGTTGTCATCTCTACACAAGACATTCAGCAGACATCAAACAAGAAATTGGTAGACTTATACTTCATACACATACTCTGCATACCTGAAATATAGACTTAGAATAACGCAACAAACTTAGACATGGTGTATGGGTGTAGACAAAATGATGGTGACACAAAATAATATGTAGGTATTTATTAACTAGTAATATGTTTGACAGGTCTTTGTCTCCCACCCCTATAAAATGGCAGCATTATAAGTGTTGAGTTGTTTGTCGTGAGATATCTTGGAACATGCTTTAATAAGGAAAGTCTTCAGCTCAGAGAGCTAGAAATCGTTTTTGCATTTTATATTCCCGGGGCCTCATTCATATAAATGAACTTTGTGCATACGCATGATTTATAAAAAATGATTATACTCTTACATAAAACTACATATAAAAAATTGATGGACCATTCATCCATAAATGACAAATATCCAAAATGTGCATGCATATGAGCAAGTCTTACACCACCTAGTCAGCATTCACAAACAACCTTATATTTTGACGTGTTTAACATACCTAAATGTTTATGTCAATTGGACATTTTCCGACTGGCCTGTGTCAAAAAACACACAAGCTGCATGATTAACTTAGCTAGTTAGTTTTTATAGTTGTATCTATAGTTTCGAAAATTTCAATGTTTCATGTAACATTTTGAGTTTCAGATGATATTTTATTCAACTTGGCTGTTGATTTTGTTGTGAGGGAGAAATAACTGACTGACATAAGAGAAGACCTTTTCCTGTTCTTTTAATGATAAATTACTTGTGTTGTTGTTATCAAGTTATAATACAGTAATACGCAGTGAACTAAAATGTATTTCCATGTTCAGCTGTTTTCATTTGATTGCTTACATGCGCTAGACATGGCCACTGCAGTGTGATGTGTGGTGCACAGTCGGGTGTGAGCCTCATGACTGAGATTCAGAAGAATACATTTTTTTTTTACAACATAAAGGCAGTTACAGGGAGTTTATTAAGTCATGAGTGGCATAGTATGAAAGCTAGTTACCCCCCCCACCCCCATTGGACTACGGAAAAAGAGAAAGAAGTTAGAAAAAGTGAAAACCAATAAAATTAAGTTAATAAAAATAAACATTTTATGACAGCCAAAAAAGGAGCAAGTAGGACAAAATGTATGCAAGGCAGAGATGGAGGGGTGGGGGTGGCAGCATGCCAGAGACAATTAGCATGAGATGAGTTATGTGATGATTTATACCTGTATGAAAATCCATTTCCATGTTTCTCCTTAATCTATGCTTTAACAAACTCCTGTTCTGTGAATTTTGATAAATCCAGTGAGTTGCCTTCATTGTTGGTTACCAGTGATTATTTGTGTTCCCATATTATATGCATGAAACCCATATTACCATCAGAGTTTTGTGTTGTGTGGATTCATTACGCCTCCACAAAATGACTGAAACAGGCAATGTGTCAATATGAATGGTAACTGTATTTCAGTGCTGTATTTCAGTAGCTGCATTTTATTACTGTATATAAACACAATTCATATCAATAGCATTTTTGTATCCACATCCTATCCATTACTTCCCACCTATTTAAAGGTATCTTTTTCCATTTGGTGTTTCCATTACTTTGTCTACCTCAGGTACATTTCACATTCACTTGGCACTTGGCAGTCCACATACTCTGGGCACCTGTCATCTAGCTTATTGTCCCTTGTGCCTACACAGAGTTCAGGCTTTACAATGGCACTTAAGTGTTCCTTCTGCAAGGCTCCATTTGTATGTCCCCAGTGATTCTGGATGACTCCATCTTCCAGATCTCAAGAGAAGGAAAAGTACAGCTACCCAGTAAAACCTCAAAACGAATCAATAAAAACAAGGTTCTGACAACCATGCCCAAGTTGAACATTTCTTTACTGTTCCTACCATTGCAAAGGACCTTTGTTCATAAATAAAAACCTCCCCACTTCAGCAGCTCTCTGTGCTTTACATGGTTGATAATATGCGGTCAGCCAGAACTCACAACAGGGAAAATGCAGTTTTCTACAGCTTGTACTGCTCTCTGACAGTTTCACAAGCCTTCTTTATGCAAGTGTTGTACAGCCCTGGCCTAGACTCAGCTTGCTGCATCTTGAGTAAATCAATGGGGAAATCATTAGTCAGGTGCTGCTTAGTTAAAGGTTAAATGTAATTTTGCTGTATGTTACAGTGCTGTGGAAAAGAATTTCCCTTTGGGGACAATAAAGCCTAACTAACTAACTAACTAACTAACTAACTAACTAACTAACTAACTAACTAACTAAAAAAGGTAATGTATAGCAATCTATATAAATGAAAAACGATATAAAGAAAAATTAATTTAAAATGTACAAGCTAAAAAAATGACCAGTAAAACAATGATAAAAATATGTGCTCTGACACAATCCATTGCGATAAACCCATTGACAAAAAATTTTAAACCTGCATCACTAGTTTGAATGTCTACCACTCCCCAAATCATTAGCTACATCACAACCATACCAACAATAAAATACATAAGGTTAGCAACTAAAGGTTAGAGGAATTCACTGGGGGCTGGCCATTCATTGCATTCATATTTACATTTATTTATATTTGTAAGGAATAAACCACGACTGGCGGTGCAGTTCTATGGAAATAAACCAGGACAGGGTGGTGTGATGTGGCCCCGAGGCAAAGTGGTTTATTTCCATGGAACTGCACTACCAGGAGGTTTATTCCGCTTATACCACGGCTACTTATCAAAAAAATAATTTGGCACTCATATTAAATTAGGCTACTATTTTATTATTTCAGAACAAAATAATATATGTACAGTACATCCGCAGAATATAGTCCATTCATTAAAAAATATTATACAGTAAACATTTAGGCTTCAGCTACTGAAACTATGGTAACTTAGCACACTAACTAGAAATTTCTGATATTGCCAGCTACACAGTGTCCGCTTTGCTGGTTAAGTGGATAATGTTATAGTTGTGTCCGTCATCTTAAACGTACCTATGTGGAAACAGTTGACAAGAACATAAGGTTATCCACTTCACCAGCTAAGCTGACACTGTGTAGCTGGCTATATCAGTAAGCTACATCGTTCTTATTCATTGAAATTAAATTGAACATTTCCATTTTTTTGTAAAATTTGACAATAAAAATGGTAGATCAAACGAGGTATGTGGGAGACTTGACATTTGAAATTCTGATCTCACTGTGGTGTTATGTTTGGTGGGTATATTATTTTGCCGTTATGTTCAGTTGTAAATGGAATCTTCAGTGAAGCTGAATGAGTTTGCGTATTAATTTCGAACGGTGATAAGGCCACTTTCACTGGAACTACTTCATAACTGCATTATTGCTGTGCATTCACTGGGAAATAATGCACACCCCTCTAGTCAATCAGAAAAGAGTATTTAACCATGTGCACTTTTACATATTAGGTGTCATATGTGGAAAGATCTGTCTAATTTAAACAGCTCCCCCTGCCCTGAAACACTACACTGCAGGAGGTCACCACTGAAACCATATTAGAGACATGCACACACACATACTCACACACCCACATAGACACACGTGCACGTACATGCACACAGACACACACACACGCACAAACACAGCTATATAGACTCTCAGACCCTCAAACTGTATACTGTGAAGGTGTGAGGGCCTGGTAGCAGAGCTGGCTCTGACAGGGTACATTTCAAAGCCTTGATTCAGGATGTCAATTGGGAGACTAATTACCTGCTGTGACCATACCTTTCACAGTCAGCCAGTAAACTTCCTCTCTCTGCTCAGAACTGTCCACATGCATGGACTGTGTTTATGCTCTTTATTTTCTTGATGACTGGCAAATGCTTTTAGCCTGGGGTTGTCTTACAAGTTTAACAGTCCTTTGTGGGATATTGTTCATGCATTTAGTTACATTTACATTTCAGCTACATTTTGACTGGAACTATCTGGAATGAAGTATCTTGCCCAGGGAACAGCTGAACCATTTCACCTCATCCCAGAAATCCATGGGAACAATGAAAAATTGGTGTAAGCCTGGAAAAAAACATTTTAATTTGCCTTATTTGTGTGAATGTAGATATGCATTTTTTCAGTAAATTAATGAAGATGTACTTTTCATTTGCATTTGACTGTAGATTATTCTGCATACTATCAGTATTATTTTTTGAACAAATGATGAAATAAAATAGTAATACCATACATACACCAACAATAATAAGACCATAAAATAGATCAAATAGAATAAAAATTGTACACCATGGGAACTGCATATCAGTGAAATTGGAAGGACATCATACATTCTTACATTCCTACATTTATAAATCCCAACTTACAATAACATGCAGGTTTGAATACAATGAACAAAATAAAATTACTTCCAATCAATTTATCAGTTATATTCCTGAAAATCATCAGGGTAAAAGGGGGTTAACTGAGGATTAAAACAATGTCAGTCAGTGACCTAGTAGGAAGTTAATCTGCAGCTCTGATCTTCCTATGGAATAAATAGAAACAAAATCTCCATTACATACATTTTCATTGGAAACAAGAATATTTACTTGGATGGACAGACTCTTTGCCCTGACTGAGATAACAGTGCTGTCCAGTAGAAATGCCTTGCAGTTTCATGAGCAGTTTAACAGGAGAATTTTTCACACGGGTTATTTAATTTTATACTAAAATTACCTGTGTTGATACTGTAAAGGTAATTGCAATGACACACAAGATCAATTAAGTTGTTGAAAGAAGAAAGGGCTGCACAATTTGTGGAGGAGTCCTCTCCTCAAGCAACTCTGCAAAAAGTTTAGGTGTCAACCTAATAGTCCCAGCCCCTATGATCACCCCTACCCCCACCCCCTATCTCCCAGATGGATATCTTCCGCACGGAGGAGGCCTCAACAGCTCGCAGCTTGGCTTCTGTCGCCATTATTGCCAGAACAGAGGGATAGATTGAGCAGTGCACACCTCCTGGCAGGTAAATACACAGTGCTGCTGTAGATCGAACCTGCCACCCCTTCCTGTATCATGCCAGAGAGACAGCCTGTGGGCTGGTGCACATTTCACATCGTGTCACCCGGGAGAAAACCTTCAGATCTCATCTTCCTCAATTATTATTTTGCTCCTTTTCCTCAACACCAGATGGACCTAGTTTGGGGGATGTGAGGTTCTGGAAGGTGTTTAAACATTCAGCACTGGATGTTTGAACAAAACAGTGCTGTGTTCAAACTCAGGGGTGCTGACCCATTTCACTGCAGCTACTGTACAGCCAAACTGCAATTACAGGGCACTGGGAAAAGCCCAATATGCAAAGAAAAATGCATAAATATTTCTTAAATTTCATTTCTCTGGATTGGGAATGCTTTGGGTGGCACCCCAAGCTGACAAGGTTTGAAAGCACAGTGGGCCTCAAAGTCTGAGACTGCATTGAACTTTTTGTTTGATTTTTTTCCATGTAATCCTGGAAATAAACAGAAAGTTTTAGGATTTCAAAAAATGTAAATCAATATATGTTTTACAAGTTATTACTTTTAGTAAATATTTATTAGAAAGTAATTTATTTAAGAAATATTTAAAATGCTGCACTATTTCTGGGTCATATTTACACAAATTCGTGACATTGACCACATTAATTCCTTTTTACAAAAGGTCAGACCCTATCAAACATTTATGGGGGCACTTAAAGGCCAAGAAAGTTTTTGGACACTTAAAGACCATGGCCATGCACGCTGTCCTTAAAGCAAAAGGAGGAGATACCAAAAACTAAGACATTCTGAAATTCATGTGCTTTTTTCAAAGATTTAGCTTTTCACTCAAATTGATGGTATAATTTGGAATAAGAAATTTTGTACTGCAATATAAAAGAATGCACTTCCACTAGTTCTGTCAGACTTTTGGACCCCACTGTATCTGTTGTTTGTTTATTTTATAAATAAGGAAAAGAAAATTGCAGAATACTGACATAACTACAAGTACATTTCAGAAATAGTCCATATCTTTCAGCACATCAAAACGCATCAAGTCAAGGTACTACTGAATATCGACCATTTTCACAAGTGGGAGCCAATCTCTTGATCCCTTCAGACAAGGGCATATTGGGATAACTTGCCAGATCAGACACTGGTCAAATACAGCTTTCCAAGTTCCTAGACAAAATGCCTCAAAGAGGCCAGAAAAACATTGTAATTTTGATTTGTTTTCGTGTTGAACTAATTTGGGTCTTTGAGTGTGAGTGCTAATGTATGCCACTCACTACCACTGCTGCTTTTGAGATTAGTTTCAACCACCAGCCTGCCCTCTTTATCCTATTTATTTCAAAATGAAATAAAAATGGATTTAAATCAATTACATGCGGTTCAACAAGTCCGGTTAGTGGTGCAGAGCGTAGCACCCGAGACAGGCTTTGATGTGGTGATGTCGTTCTGGAAGGGAGCATGGAGCAGTAAGTGCAGGGGGAAGGGGGAACAGTGTGCTTAGACAACAGCCCAGCTCTGCTGACAGTTCCCCATGAACTGAGCCAAACCAGTCCAGGCCAAGGCAACACAGGTAGCAGGGAGAAGAGTTACGCTACGTCTCACATCTCTTGATCTCAGGATGATGCCCAGGCTCAAAATCAGGCTTATCTGATCCCTGACAACAGGCCCAATCAGCCTGTTTGGGGAAAAAAGCCTCTTTTCAGCTTTACAGCAAGATTTAGTTATATTGACAGCCACACCAATCCCCCTCACCCCCCAACTCCGAGCCCTGTGCTGTATCTCATCCTAGGACAGTATCTGCTCTCACTCCCCTCGTTGGGAGAACACTGCTGAACTGCTATTGACTGCAGTTTGGCTTGACTAATATAATACCCAGCAGCCCTGTGACCTGTGGGTAAAAAAAAGGCTGGAGCATCTGACCAGAGCAATGCAGTCTTCTCTTGTTTGCCTTTCAGTGGATCAGTATGTTACAAATGATGACTGACAAAATTGGGCAGTGAAGTGTGCTTCTGTTAGGGTTGCCACCTCTATGTTGTACAAATCTGGGACATTCCAGAGTGGGACGGGTTCAGGGTCATGGTGTGTTGGTGAGGGTGGTGGTCAGTGTTAGGCGTGGTGGTGGTGCAGGGTAATTGGAGGGTGTTGCATTTGCATTGTTAAGGGGTGCGGGGCATTGGGGAGAAAATGGTCTGGATCAGAATTGATGAAAATATGTGGAATACTTTCCTGGATCCAGGATACAATTCTGGGATGATCCCAGAAAATCTGGAACAGGTGGCATCTCTCACTACCTGCTGTACTGTACATTTACTTTATATTCTTTCCAGGCATTTAGCAGACACCCTTATCCAGAGCGACTCACACAGCTTACATTTTTACACACCATCCATTTATACAGCAGGATATTTACTGAAGCAATTCAAGGGAAGTACCTTGCTCAGTGGTACAGAGGCAGAGCACTACCTGGGAATCAAATCTTCTGAGTGCCTTTAAGGATGATAAATGGCCTGTGTATTTACATGACATTTACATTTTAGGCGTTCAGCGAACACCCGTTATGCATAGTGAATAACAGCACCTTCATTTTTACACCTGTAGGGCGGCCTTGCAGTTGGCTCAGCTCTTGCCAGGGCACAATGGCATCCATTCAAACTGTGGCAAAGTCTGCCACGGCTCTCTCCAATCCCCCCGGTGTGCCATGTTCCACCACAAAAAAGGAGATTAAGAAAAATATGATTAAAAGTAATGGCCAGTGTTTCCATGTAAAAAACAGACAAGACGAGCAGGATGATGTCTCATTGGATTTATCAATTTGCCATGCATGCAGGCATCAGCTGTCCTGTAACTCAACAGAAGCAGTGACAGTAAAAGGCCATTTGTCCATTGATTCATTATGCATGTTGTAGAATCCAGAAGCATTTACATGGTGCCTTGGAACAGATCCTTTCTCTTTTAAATTTTTTTATTATTAAACACATTCACTGAGGGTTTATAGCCAGGCAATCTGTTCATGAATTTCTAAGTTATGGATGTGCACTTAATGATCTTTTCTATGACTGGATCAACATTTTAATCAAGTTATCTTCCCTAGAGAAGCATCTGAGCCAGCACCTCCTCTTATGCTCCCAAACACGTTATTAATTGTACTGTCTGAACTGTTTCAGCAGATGAACCCATAAAGCACTATTAATGATGTATCACTCCTCTTCCTAACGTTTTCTTTTATATTTGAAAGCACCCTGAGCATTTTGGGAAATAATTCATCCGTTTTCAAACCATTTGCAGTTCTTTTTTCTTTCTTTCTTTCTTTTTTTTACCTGACTGAGCTTTTTGTTCTGTTCTATTTGTGACGATGGGGAGTCACAGCTCACCAGAGCTCTGAGGAGAGAGGATTTATCTCCAGGACCGAGAAACGTGGCTCCATTTTTTATGATTTTGGATTTTTCAGACATAATTTACATTACTTTGAACATAATTCCCTGTGACTTCTGTTATTACAGCCTCTTGATTTCTGAGATGAAATTTGTCTTGCTGGAGAAAACAAGGAAGGTTTCTAGCCCGTGTGTCAGCCCCACCTGTCGAGAGAATTGGAGTTCTCTCTCTGCCGGTATAACTGTGGCTGCTGAAGCACTGCTGCAGGACATGATGATGACAAAGCAAATGCACAACGCTGTCCCAGACTGTGCTGTCATCCACACCCGGCTCAGGAGAACTGCATCATGGGCATTCCTGCAAACAGATCAGGGCTCAGGCACTTAGCTGTTAAGGATTAAATAATTCAGACACTCATTGTCCCCCATAATAATAATAATAATAATAATAGATTACATTTTATAAAATGCCTTGTTTCTCATGATCTTTAAGCACTTTACAGAAAAGGGAGGTGAATTATGGTGGGGAGCTCACCACCAAAGCTAAGCTCCCACTTGGTCGCAACAGCCATTTTATGCCAGAATTCTCAACACATATCAGCTGACATGGAGAAGTAAGGAATTAGTACCATAATTTAACTCCCAGTGCTCAATTCGAGGTCCTGAGGGCTGCAGTATATGCAGATACACTATATTGCCACAAGTATCGGACACCCCTGCAAATCATTGAATTCAGGTGTTCCAATCGCTTCCATGGCCACAGGTGTATAAAATCAAGCACCTAGGCAAGCAGGCTGCTACTAAAAACATTTTGAAAGAATGGGTCGCTCTCAGAAGCTCAGTGAATTCAAGTGTGGTATCGTAATAGGATGCCACTTGTGCAATAAGTCCATTTGTGAAATTTCCTTGCAACTAAATATTCCATGGTCAACTGTTAGTGGTATTATAACAAAGTGGAAGCAATTGGGAATAACAGCAACTTAGCCACAAAGTGGTAGGCCACGTAAAATCACAGAGCGGCGTCAGCACATGCTGAGGCGCACAGTGTGCAGAACTCACCAACTTTCTGTGGAGTCAATAGGTACAGACCTCCAAACTTCATGTGGCCTTTATGTGGCCTTCAAGAACAGTGCGTGGAGAGCTTCATGAAATGGGTTTCCATGGCCGAGCAGCTGCATCAAAGCCTTACATCACCAAGTGCAATGCAAAGTGTGGTGCAGTGGTGTAAAGCACGCCGCTACTGGGCTCTAGAGCAGTGAAGACATGTTCTCTGGTGTGACAAATCACACTTTTCTGTCTGGCAATCCGATGGAAGAGTCTGGGTTTGGAGGTTGCCAGGAAAACGGAACTTGCCTGACTACATTGTACCAAGTGTAAAGTTTGGTGCAGGGGGGATTATGGTGTGGGGTTGTTTTTCAGGGGTAGAGCTTGGCCTCTTAATTCCAGTGATAGGAACCCTTAATGCTTCAGCATACCAAGATATTTTGGACAATTTCATGCTCCCAACTTTGTGGGAAGAGTTTGGGGATTGCCCCTTCCTGTTCCAACATTACTGCGCACCAGTGTACAAAGCAAGGTCCATAAAGACATGGATGAGCGAGTTTGGTGTGGAGGAACATGCCTGACCTCAACCCGATAGAGCACCTTTGGGATGAATTAGAGCAGAGACTGCGAGCCAGGCCTTCTCATCTAACATCAGTGCCTGACCTTACAAATGTGCTTCTGGAAGAATGGTCAAAAATTCCCATAAACACACTCCTAAACCTTGTGGAAAGCCTTCCCAGAAGAGCTGAAGCTGTTATAGCTGCAAAAGGTGGGCCAACTCCATATTGAACCCTACGGATTAAGAATGGGATGTCATTAAAGTTCATGTGCATGTAAAGGCAGACGTCCCAATACTTTTGGCAATATAGTGTATTTGCTCTTGCCACAGACTACACCACTGGATTTTGCTGATTAATTTATCAGCTTTTTCAAGGAGTGAGCCCATTAGTGAAATCAGGTGCAGTAGTATGTGGCTGGAGCAAATACATGCTGCCCTGAGGATCTGGAGTTCAGTAACACTGCTGTAAATGCTAACATCGCTGAAAGACAGTTTAGTTCAGAGTTACCAAGGAAAAATCTGAGGTATCAAATCTTATCTGGGAAAGGTTGGTGTTGATGAAAGTTTTTTGTAACCCTATTGTAAATGACTTCATCCAAGGAATCAACTAATTAGTCTGCAATCCAGCTAAAGCAATTAACACTCACTTGAAAAAAAAAAAGCCTACACCCACACCGGGCATTTTTAGATAAAACTGGACACACAGGTTTACTTTGAAATAAAAAAAACAGAGGTAAGTCTTTACAGTTTGTGACAAAGAGTGATTTCATGGCCAGTTGGTTTGATTTCTATCAAGTTTGTGTCATTCCCACAAATAGCTTTGTAGCATTGTCTACAGGCACCATAATGGAAGAGTTTGTTATTTTGCAGGGATTGAGAAATCACTGTGTCTTCAGTGAGTGCAAGTCAGCCAGAAAACTCAAATCTAGACAATTAGTGGCAGATGGAAAACCTACAAAACCAAGAACTGGTAAGGATAGTTCCTGGCTATACTGACAGTTATGTATCATGGAGTGATATCTTCTGTATAGGTGGCCAATCTGGAGAGGCCAGTAACGACTTTGTTTTTTTTTTTCAAGCATACTAACAAAGGCCACAGTCTAATTCCTCAATAATTCCTGTGGCATGAAAACAAACAACATTAATGTATGGGATATCAGTAGGACATTTACCCTTCCGTAGGCTAATTTTCTCCCCTGGCAGTTCAGCAGTTGGGGATTCATTTAGTTTTTACCTCCTGTGATTGGACAGCTAATCCATCTGGTTTCACCTCCTCCTGTAAAGGCCGAGAGTGTCATTGAAGCTTCAGTTCAGGCATCCAAGACACACCTGGGGGATCACAGCCTGAGAAATCAAGTCCCTGTTAAAGTCGCTCTGATGGAACGAGAGCCCCGGATATGGTTCACAAGGTTAATGTGTTTACGTCTACGAACAAACAACAAGCAGGCAAGCCAGTGCGCGCTATTCAGGAAACCAAGAAAGAGCTGGCTGGGGACGAGGGATTGAAGGGTAAGACAGCAAAGTAGACAGGGGTAAAGATTGAAAATGAAGTATTACTATTGCTTGTGACCCCAAGTACTTGGTATTGGCTCTTGGTTAGTTGTCTAAAACTATTGGATACACTGTCTTCAGTAATTCTGGATAGGAGCATCATAAAAACAGTCAAACTAGAAAGGATGAAGTTGTATAAAATTGTCCATGCTTGAGGAGAATTATGAGTAGTAGTAACAAAATTGGCTCTCACATTTTCTAATTTCAGTACACAAACATATTTAAAATAATAATAATAATAATAATAATAATAATAATAATATGATTCATGTAGAAAATCTAAATATTTTGAATATGATTTTAAAATTAATTGGATATCATATTTCACAAGATACATGAAAATCTCTGTACAATGCATTCTCCTTTCTGAACACTTCATCATCGCCACTTGAAGCAGGAATGTCAACTAACCCTTTCTTTGAACACATCCATTTCTCTGGTGTATCATTTTATAAAATCACCTTCCATTTTTATTTCCCAGCAATCTCTGTCAAACATGGACCACTCTGTCTGACCTCTTGCCATCCAGTCTCATCCACAGACTCTCTATAACTACAGCATTTAAAAATGGAAGTTGCAGTTTGAGAGATTGCAAGAGAACAACAGCAATGGAAGGAGGGATAACAACATAAGTAGCTTGCACTCAAAAGTTATTTCTGAACTAGTCTCAAGGGTTTGTGATACGTTTGGGGTATGATTGTTTTTTAAATACGTTTTCAATACACCCATAGTAAAAGTTGACTGTGTAGGTAACAATGGTTAGGAAAATGGGCCTGTAACTCAAGAATTTAAAATTTGATTCCCAGTTTAAGCACTGCCGTTTTACCGTTTCACTCATCCAGAATCACCTCAGCAAAAAACAAGATGTTTATGCTGCTTGCACATATGTAAATATAAATGTAAATGGTCAGTGGCTGCCTTGGCTTGAATTGCCGCCTCCATGCAGACCCCAACCCACACAAGACTAGGATTCCTCAAGTAACCTGGTTAGGCTCATTGTACATTAAATTTATGAGCCTGACAAGACAGACTTGTTCCAGGCAGAGGAGCCAGAGGACAATTGTAGAGAAGGGAGATGAGCAGGTGGGGGGGGGTGTTGGGGGTGGCGGCCAGATTTTGAGGAGGGGGGTTTGAACACTAAGGGTTGAATGCTGAAACAATTCTGTATGCGTATTTTCCATTTTCCATCACATCAACTATATGAGATTGGACTGAGCCAAGCAGGGGGCAGGTGGAGCCCAGTTCCCTCCTGATGGGAGGCCCCAATCCTCCAGTCCACCTCACCTCACCCCCTCCCTCCCTTCACTGTGAACTAGCAGCCCGTCTTCACACATGCACTCAAAACCTGGAGGGGGACCTGCACTTTTAAAGGCTCTGCTTTTCCCAAGTGGCAGACAGTGCTGAGACAACACCTTTGGGTGGGCAAAAAACATACACACATGCATGAGAAAAACAGGTGGTAAAATAATGAGGTAAAAAGACATTTACAGCTGGGCTCTAATGGGGTAGTGTTATTTACATTCCAGTTTATGTGAAAATGTGTTTTTGCTGGAAGCTTTACTAATTTGGAGAGTGTGTGTGGCATGTGTGTGAGTGGTTCTGCAAGCCTGTTTATGTTTGTGTGCGTATGTGTTTGCTTGTATGAGAACTAACATTTGAATCTGTTGTCAAATGTAAAAATCCTTATGTTTCTGAGTTGATCAGAGAAATGCAACTTTTTGTCTTTATGTTTTTCATGGTGCTTCCTTGTTTTAATGAATACAGAGATTTTTTTACTCAGTTCTGTAATTTACTCCTCGCTTCAACCTATTGGCAAGCTCGCCAACTATCAGAATAACTATGAGCAAGTAATCCCAAATTCTTTTTGTTGTTTCTTCCACTGTAGTGTTCTCTTTAACATTACGTTACAAATGCCAGAGTAATTTAGTAACATGAATTTAGTAACAATAAAGAATTCTCTTTTAAATACAGGCATATTGGTCAAAATATTGCATTGAATAAAGGCTAGTCAACAAAGTTCAAAAGATTGGTGCTGAATTTTCTGAATCGATATAGATCTAAATGGATCTTCATGTTGAGAATATTCTCTAACCATAGGTACACTGATCAAAGAACACATTTATTTATACTTTGTATTATCTGTATGGGCTGTATATTGTATTTGTACACAAGATTCATCTACTGCTATTGGTCCTCAATTTTGTTACTAATTTGCAGTAACCTTACAATTCTCAGAGTCTGGCCAAGTGACAATTAGATGCGAGATATGTTCACCCAAATTCTGGCAATCTGATTAGCTAATAAACCAAAGATTATTCACTTTTTCAAATAAATGATGATGTTGATAAGGTTGGTTTGAGGTTAGAAGTGGCAATTCAAGCCAACACAACCAACATATTGCATAACACTGGAAAACTTATCTTGAGCCAATTAAATTTCATTTCATTAATCTCACAAACTGGTCAAGACCAGTCTGGGACTGACTGTGGTCAGTAGTCACATCCAATTTCAAGTTTTAACACCTCCCTTTTTACCTGTCATCCTTCAACATTCTCAAAAATGTTATAAGTAATTTTCTTGCTAGATGCAGTAGCGATTATGTCTTAAACTAGACACTAGATAGCAAGGGGTAAGAGAGAGTGGTTCATGTTTGACAGAGATTGCAGGGAAATAAATGTGGAAGGTAATTTTATAAAATGATACACCAGAGAAAAGGATGAGCTCAAAGGAAGCATTAGGTGACATTTCTTCTTTGGATAGTTATGATGAGGCTTTCAAAAAGGAGAATGCATTGTCTATTTTTTTTTTTTTTGGATGAACCTCATGGAAGATGATATCCAATAAATTTCCAAAGGAATTAGGTTCTGTTATCTAAAATATTATAGAGGATGGCATTACCCTTACCCACTCAGTTAGCACTACAGATCTGGTGTTGGCTGTCCTTATTCATAATAATAATAATAATAATAATAATAATAATAATAATAATAATAATAATAATAATAATAGCCCTACAATGCTCAGACAATGAAACTTTTTGGCCCACTGTATGTTGTGTTGTTATCTAAAAAGAAAAAAGCTCATTAGCTCCAATACACACCTTTATGTCATGACATTGACAACATTGGGACCTTTGTCTGATGTAATTGCCAGTGGTGCCCACATACCAATGTAGTCTTTGAACTGCATCATCTAACTGTTACTGATACGTGTCATATATAGGCAGTGAAACACTTAGTAAAAATGAAGTACAACTGAGGGAACCAGAGTGGTGAACTGCGTAGCCTGGTTACTGGTTATCTGGCTAATTTGATAAGGAGAAAAATTTGGCTTTACAGTTAATGAAACTAGTTCAAATTAACTGAGTGTGATCAAAATACTCTACAACAGATAACGAATCTCTGTATACTAAAACAATGTCTTAAATAGTTTTCCCTAGCCAGCTAACTTGGTGTACCCCTCTAAGGTGAGTTTAAGTTATTAAGTGCTGAATAACAACAAAATCTAGAACATGCTATACCTCACTAAAACCAAAGCTGAGTATCTCTGGACTGCAGCCCTCTCACAGAATGTGCTTGCACTGCAGGTAATGATAGAGCGATAACGACAGAAGCGATTGCATTTTCATTACACTGCATATCTTTGTGTTTGTCATTCACGTGCATTCGCACAACAGCAGCTTTGGAGACCAGTCTGCCAGTGCTTTACTAAATGATGTGAGGGGAGAAAAAGCAAAGAGCTATAGATGCCCTGGAGGTGGCCAGCATTTTTATTTCTGTTTTTACCTTCACTATCAAGAGATATGTGCCTCACTTACGCCACCATTTGCATACTGATCCAAATAATTTGATTTTCCCTGGGCTCTGAAGGGGGGATCTGTTTGAAAAGCATCCATAAAACCAGCAGAAGCCCCCTTCTCTCCCCCCGGGGCCCTGATTTCACTATCTCAGCGTCATACTGTACGTTTTTAGCTCCTGAAGGCTTCCTTCCGCTCTCTCTGTAGCTGTTGAGAGTGATAATATAGCTCTGCCATATACTAACAGCAGAACACAGGCTAGCTGAAGCGTAGCAAATAGGACTGTTTTAGTTGTTTTTTTTCAGGGGCTGTAGTTTGCTCATTAAGCTTTCCCTTTCACTACAAATAGAAGTCTCTGCCGATCTCGCAGGCACCAGGAGACACCATGTATTGTAACTTTTCATCTGTGTCTCTTGTACCTTTTTTCTCTTTAATAAGTTTAACTTTTCTAACCCTAAATGACACAAATCATATGAAAAATGAGAGGAGGATGGAGCTGGCAGAATTCCAAATTTTTCATACTGAACAATCTGGCTGGTGGAAAACATAAAGACATTGTGA
The DNA here is from genome assembly GCA_022829145.1 of Albula goreensis. Classification (NCBI taxonomy): domain Eukaryota; kingdom Metazoa; phylum Chordata; class Actinopteri; order Albuliformes; family Albulidae; genus Albula; species Albula goreensis. Next base: position 16,952,452 of record CM040753.1, on the reverse strand, counting down.
AGTCATTTATTAGTAAATGAGGGTTCGATATTAAAGGTCAGTTTGGGTAAATGCAAATAGGCTTCATAAATATGTTTATCGCTTGGAACGTTATGGTAGAATTTCTTGCTTGATACAGGACTGTTACTGAGCCCTTATGTGCACCCAAGCTTGAATAAGCTCTTGTTCTGAAGGTCCCTGAAAAGGAATAGAGAGGAAATAACCTTGTGGAACTTATGACCAACGCAGAGTTAAAGGCACAATTTTCACCTGTTATTGCAGTTTGGTAGAACTGTTATTGCAGTTTTGGAAGCTGGACTGGGTACAGCCATTATACCCTTAAGCAAGCCATGTTGCCTGAATTACAGTAAATATCCAGATGTATAAATAGATGGTATGTCACCTGTCACGAAACTGTACAGCCTCCTGTGGATAAGAGCATCTGATAAGAGCCTAGAATTTAAATGCCTAAATGTATGATTTTTTGCCCTTGGATATCTGATAGAGCATGATACAATGCACTTACGTGAGTTACAAAAGACCCTCTTCAGCCAAATATACTCTCCAGTTTCCTTGAAAAATACTCAAAAAATGGTAGAAGAGAGTAGCAACATCGTACTTGGAAAACTATTGCCCCTCATTTGCTCAGTAAGTTTGCAGAAATGGTAGTTATGCCACATTTATTACATATACAAGAACATATGTCATAGCATAAGGAAAATCATTTTAGGGGGAAGTAAGTATATTCAGATTGCCAGCTAAAACACTCGTGCTTTCATTAAAATGTATGTATCATGTGTATATTTTTTAAATTTTCACTTTGAGTTTATTACTAAAATGACGCCCCTTTAAACATGACACCACATATGATATCCCAACACTATGTGACCCCCATCCACCTTCAGAAGTGTTCAGCCACGTCCCATCTCAATCAGATCAAAACAAGCCTTTGCAGAAACATCCGGTCATCATGATCAGGTGACCAAAGATGCATGGTTATTTCAGGTGAGACAGGATCTATGTGTTTGCATGGTGCAAAACTGTAAAGGAAAATAAATATATGCAAAACAACATAGTCAAGAAAGCTTTGTATTCCTGTCACAATGAGTGATGATGCAACACATCAGAGTCAATACCTGGAGGTCCACATTACTGGCTTTCATTCCTCCTGTAATGTCCTGAAGTGATTGTTAAACTATGTGTTGTGAGTGTGTTGTTATGGTGGAGCTACACTCAGCTCCCAAACATTGAACCAAAAAAAAGATTTTTCTCTTCACAGCCAGTGTGGTCATTAGTCAAAATTATTGAGTCAGTGATATTATAAGCTCCTCCCATTTTTTTCTCAATGAAAACTCTCCCCTTCACTATTTCATAAAGTTTACTATGCCATCAGGGAACAGGGGAGCCTGTATTTGACAGTGAATCTAGAATGTAGTACACACAAAAACTGATGCACACTTACTCTCTCTCACACACATATGCACATACACAAACCCATGTGTTTAAATGTCAGTGTGTATGAGTTTCTATGCATGTGTGGGCATGTGCGCATGTTTGTGTGCACACACTTGTGTGTGTGTGCATGTGTAAGTGAATGCAAATGCTTGTGTATGTGAGTGTGAATTTGCATACCTGCATGTGTGTGTGCATATTTTTGTGTGTACTTGTGTGTGTGTGTGTGTGTGTGTGTGTGTGTGTGTGTGTGTGTGTGCAAGTGTAGGCATTTGCATATGTGTGCACATTTTCTTCCCTGCCCCATGGCCCCCCAGCACAGATGCCATCACACTCCACTGCACATGGAAGCTCTGTCCAGCAGACAATATGTCCTCATGACCTGGACAGATGGAGCAAGCAGATACATGAGTCTTGTATGAGGGGGAACACCCCTGAAATAAGAGACCTTCATCCCTCCTTCCGAATGGCCTCTCTCCCTCCTGCTCTGAGGGCCACATAAAGCCTGCCCTTGGATAGATCTGTAGAGCTCAAAGGGGCCAAATGGATCAATTTTAAAAGGTTACGTTAAATGGCTATGCAGTATTTGCCTGTTCAGATACCCTCAATTTCCAATGTGTAAAAATCCAATCTCAATACACTATTATAGATAATGGGATATTGAGCTCTCCCTATTCTATGAATATGAAGCTGAGCTCCAAAAGGTACAGGATGATTTTACATATATATATATATATATATATATATATATATATATATATATATATATATATATATATATACATATACATACTCTATACACAATACATTTTAACTATTAAACTTTTCATTTATGACAAAGTAGACTACCCAAAACAAATAAATACATCAATTAATTAATTAATTAATTAATTAATTAATTAATTAATTTAACCTGCTTGCAGGCCTGGACAGTGTACCAAAATATGGGTTCACTCATTATTTGTCAAACTAGTAAATAATATGAACCAGATCAAAAAAAAGCATACAGAAAATGAGAATGTTCCATTCATGAAGCCAGCTGTAAGTCAGTCACACAATAATCACACAATAACACAATAACAGCTGAGTACCTGCCTCTTAAATACTTTTTCTTCAACATGTTTGCAAGTGTTATCCACCTAAGTTGGTAAGCCAGCTTCATGCTATACCTTCCACCTCAGCATTTGCTCCTGTTTCTAAAGATGTTTCTTAATTCCACATCAACTGCTTTTCTTTGTCAAATTGAAATAATTTTATGGCAGGCCTATACTCTATGACAGGAAAAAGCAATTCAGACCAACTGAAGGGTAACAGACTACACAGGCAGTAAATTTGGCCAAGAGACGGAATCGAACCAATCAAATCCAATTAAGGACAATAGCTGGTCAGCCAATTACTGAGATGGCCTATCATTATGACTGCCGCTCATAAGATGTGACTAAGCTTCCAATAGGAAAGGAACTGTTGGAGTAGTTCATTTACTTTCATCTCATTAAACCCCTGAACATCTCTCCCACATTATGGAAATCCATCCAAATTCACATGCCTTGTTTTGTCAGCGGATGAACTCCAAAGACCTTACCACCACAGCACCTGCAGGATGAGATATCAGCATGGATTAAGTGGAGTTCTGATGGCATACTAAACATAATAATGTTTGCATAGTTATTTTGAAGTGAGAAAAAGGTCCAGCTACCAGCTTATTACTATTTACTCCCAGTTATCTGAGGACACAGGTTCTGCTTGTCTCTCAAGTAGTCTGGAGCCATTAAGGGTTTCTTAACAACTGATGTGTGAATCACCATTCATGTATTTATTTCCTGTAATTTATCTTTTAAATGTCAGTCATCGGCTTTCATTGCTTTTTGAATGCAATAAAATATGAAGCATTAGCGGGCACATCCTAGAATCGAGCACAGCTTTGAATAAGAAACAGGAATTAATATAACGGCTGCCCAGTGTTATAGATTGGCATCCAGATCAGGGCTGCTGGACTAAATTAAACATCACGGGAAGAGGCAGGAGGCATGGGCTCAGTCTCCTGATCACAGCGGACTCATCTTGAATGATAATAACGCTGGCGGCTTACATTCTGATATGTTTTCAGCTCTGTTCCGTCGTGTCTGACTTGCAAATTACAATCACTGTTATTTAACGGTCACTTTATTCCTGCCCTGTGTGTGCGTGTCTATAATTACAACTGTCTTCTGTGTGTATAATAACCACCTCCAATATTTTCACGAGGAGGAGAAAAAGAGACTACCTCAGCTGAATGTATGGAAAGCCATCTGTCAGAGGAAATGGGTCTGCTTGGTTTCTTAAGCAATGGTAAGGAAGGTTTGGAGGTTGGGGGGAATGGTTGAAGGAGGGTCAGCATTCTAGTGAATTCTGCCATACTGGAGACAGCTCTGACAGGGGTTTTGGAGGGGCTCACTCACATGACTAGTGAAGAAGAACGAGAATCAAGGGGTGGGGGGGTGCAGGGGAGAGGGACTATGAAGGGGATAAGATCAGCCTGTTTGTGCTTATCTCCACTCCTTTTAACAGCATGCACTTTCCCCTCCGCCCATGCAGGCTAATGACCCATTGCACGCCGTGGGGCCGAATCGTGGCTCAAGTGACTGTGACATTGATTCTGATTAATGGCACTGTTATTATTATTGCAATCATCCAAGAAAAAGAACTTGTTGCTTGGTGGTATGTTGAAAATATATTTTGCAAAGGCACACAGAACTTGAAGGGGGGGATAAGAGGTGGTTGTTATTTTGTATGGGGGGCTGGTATTGATGCTTATGCTCATGATGTAGAGCTTGGGGGTTCTTAGTCACCCCCCTCCCTCTCTCCCACCCCCATCTACGGGCCAGCTTTAACCAAGATACAACAAATTCCAAGGCTCAAGTTTCCCAAGAGACATTGCAGTATTTATGAGAATCTTCTGATGTTTTTTGAGAGCATTTCCTGCTAAAGTGATAAAATTGTGACATTTTGCCTGTTATGATCAATTACTGTGCTGCCTGTCCTTACACGAGTACACTTAAAGTCCCAGGAACAAGTGCCTCTCGACCATCGACCTCTGGGTTTCTCAATGCTGCCGACTCATTACAGTCCAGTCAGAGCAGGCTGATCCACAGAGAGGCCAGAGGATAACCATTGTTCTGCGCCATATAAAATCATTGGAGAAAAAATGTTTTCTTAGATCTGACAGGTTGACAGGCTCCTGAATAAAGGTCAAAGAGGGACAGCAAGCTATGAAATCTTACATATGCACAGACATCTTTCCACAAGTATACCCATTTGTCACACTTTTTAGCTTTTTTTTTTTCATTTTTAATCCACAACCTAGACATGCCAAATTATATTTGTTACCACTGTCAATGCAAAGTAAATTTGGGGAAAGACTTAATGGTTTCCATTTCTATTCCTTGAACACAACCTTTCCCAGACAGCAGGTGGATTCAGTACTTTTATTTTAGATATTTATTGGTTCATAAAATTGTGAAACATAATATGAATATATAATAAAATATATTCTCTATACTATTCTCTATGTATGTTCTATACAAGTCTTCCAATTATTTCTTATTGGACAAAGTTTTTATTTAAAGTATGGCTTGTGTTATGTTGGATTTGCACTACTGAACATAACAGTTTTTATGCACTTGGATCAGTTGTTTTGATTCAAGCTTTGTTTTGCCCTTCATTGTATTGAATGTTAAGCTATATTTAAATGTTTTCTTGTGGTTTCGCTCATCAGAAAACTTCACAAAGCAATACAAATGATATTACAAGATGAAAGAAAATTGTTCCTTGGTACTTCAAAACGACCTTGCATGGCCCTTGTTATTAAAATAATTAAAATAAAGTAATATTACAGTAAAAATAATTGTTAAATAAATACAAAGGCCTAGATTCAAAGAGCTACCTTAACTTACAAAAAACATTTAAATGACACTTTTTCCACATATTTCTTTCATAAATTATATTAATACATACTTGAAACATGATTTGATCTTAGTTCATCCTGAATGAATGCATTTAGTCAACTTTAAAGACTATTGAGCATGACACACTCCATCATGGTTCATTTCTTGGAAGAGAACATGCTGAAGCTGTTTCTTAGTGCTTGATACCAATTTTTTTGTATACCAATCATTAGGCAATAAACTATTGGAAAAAACATTGTTATTCATCTCATAAATTTCAGGGATGCTACCATCTAAATATTTTGGCAAACCCTAGCTCAGAATTATTACTGGCTATGTTTCTGAGTTATGTATCTGGTACCTTTCCAGTTTCACTGTCTGTTTGATTTGCATGTGAATGTAACACCCTGTCAAGCTGTGTTGCTTGGAAAGCTGTGGGCGGATTGATTATATGATGACAAGGTAAACCAGGACATGGTAAAATATTTAAAAAATTCTCTATTGTTTATTTTCACTCAGCAAGCCAAATTGCTAATGGGTTGAAATAAAGGTACACACTAATGTGAGGAAATAAATTCGGGCACACAAATGAACATCTTTAAAGCACTTATATATTGTGTTTAAAAGGGACCAAAATCACATAACCTGGTAAGAGAATCACACTTCTTCGACTCTGGTGTTTAAGGAGGTCATGCGGTTCTGTCTGTGCTGTGTTTCAGTTCTTTTCCCACACTGTCAGGTCAGTGAGCAGAAACAGACCACAGCAGACATGCCTTGTTAGTGAGCCATAATGAGTTCCTTATCAGTTTGTCTATTCACATGTTTATGATGAAGTTGTGACAGCCTGCAAGCCAAAAGTGGAAATCATTAAGAAAATAATTAGCACAGCTTTTCTCTGACGTATTTGAGAGCACAGTTTGAAGCATCTCCACACTTATGGTTTTAGATAACTAATCGGCTATAGACTCAGGCTCTGGGCAAAGAGAGAACTTTGGAAAGACAGTCTCAGAGTGAAAACAGCCCAAATCCAGAGGAACCTTGACTCAACATGTTTCTGTTATGCTAAGAAGTATGGGCTATTTCTGATACATATTTGCAGGTTTTATGCGCACCAAATAAATTCTGAATTTCAGGCATATATTTTCATCAGATCGCACTCATTTCCAGTGTCGAGATGTTTATATAGGGGACATAGCAAATTTTAGAGTTTGGGCCTGAAATATAAAGAGCAAGTCTATTCCTGACAAAGAGTCTGGTATACAACATTAATTACAGACATGTTCAGATAATGCAAACTCCAGATATCACCTTAAACACTTGATCACACATCTTTTTTCTTATTTTTCTTGAATCTTCCTTTCCTTTCTCTTTGGAAATCTTCAACTGCTCTTTCACTCCTTTCTCTTTCCTTTTAGGCTTCTTTATTTCACCCCATCTTTCCCCTCTGCAGGTCTGGCAACTCTTATAAAAATGAGTAACACTTCCAAGCATGTTTCATGTTTAATTTCCATATGCACTTTAATACCCATGCATTTGGTATGTTTCTATTTAAGCTCTATATATTAGACCTCCTCACTCATGTGAGTGCTGTGGCATTTCTACCTGCCTTCAAACAGGATGGTACCTGGCGCCAAGCCACGCCACGCCACCTGGCATCTGGGTTCAGCATATCTCCCAGGACTGCTGGGCCTGGAGCCCTCTGAAGTGGCAGGAATAGGGTATTAGTTTCAGAGCATCATAGATTTATATCATCTGGAGCGACACCATCGGAATGCTAAACCTGGCCGCAGGAGCACAGAGTCTTTTACAGTGGTGATGTCATCATTCCTGTTCCCTGAATGGGGGAGGGGGTGTGGAGGAAAGGCAGATTGGGATAGGATGAGCAGCCAATGGCATACACAGATGAACCATGAATCTGCACATCATGGCATACTGTTTATGAGATTTTTATTGGAAATGGCTGAACATGAATGAAGTTATGCTTACTCACACACAATTCCTATTATTTTATTGTAATACAGTTTTTTTCCAAAGGTTTTTACCCAGTTACAAAAATAAAATGTGCATACATTTAATTTATGTTAAAAGGCTAGCACATGCATTCTAAGTGATTTGTGATTGGAACAAATAAACTACCTCACACACACTCTCTTAGTCGTTTTGCTCAGACAAATCAGTTTTGCACATACTACATGCAAAACTTGCAGGAATGTCGGCAACAAATGTATAATTACTTCCTAAAATAATAAGTAATTTCTGCTGGTTGTTAGGATATATTACCATCTGGATACATTAAACATCATCCTCAATCATAGAGAACTACATGTCTGGACAGATGCCTCTCATCTCAAAGCATCTTCCAAGTTCTGCCCACACATTCCTATTTTCCAAGTAATACTTATATCAGGGACTGGATTTACAGTGCATGATTGGGGAACATTCCATATCAGAAAAACTTTTCATAAAATTTTGTATGGCACGCTATAGCATAATCATGCTAATTAGTCGGCTAAATGCATTATGGCATAATGTGTTCACTTCAGTGCTAGTAATTGTTTGGATGTTTTTTTTTTTTGTGTGTGTGTGAGTCAGAAATTGGTAGAGTTGACATTTAAATGTATTTGAACTGAGAAGATTACGTACATGTTATTCTTAATCTTGTCATTATGGTCATAGTTATCATTACTTTCACCCATCTTGTTTTCTACAGGATGACTTCTGTAAGCTCACTGAGGTTGCTCCTCCATCCTCCATCATTCTTTTACTCTGCCTACTCCCTCTTTCTCTTTCTGGCTACTTCCTCTGTCTTCTTATTATCCTTGAGAAGACAGACCTTTGTTCAGTCACACATCACTGTCACCATCCTGGGCACTGTTAGTCCTACAGCAAGTATGTTAAAATGTCCCATCAAAGTAGTCCCATCCACATGACATCCAAGAAGCTATTTTCTCAAACAGTCCCAAATATGCAACCCTGGGTACAATAACAGATAACTGTGGGATGGTTTCTAGTATACCCCATAAATTCTTCCACTCCAATCCTGCACTTTAGGTTCTCAGGGGTCCCTGACCTTATTCTCACCCCCAGATCATTGTTTCATCCTTACATCCATTCAAATGCCTTGCCAAGCGTTCTTAATCCCATCTCCTGGTATTACTCTGCTTCTATTTAAATTCCATAAGGAATTCATGTTTGGGGTTAATTTGCAGCAATTATAGAATCTATGTAAAGATCAAGAAACAACTGGGACTATGAATAATGGGCTGGTGGGGAGAGGCCAGGATCTGAAATTTTTGATAATTTCTTTGTTGGACCGCTATTACAGTATTGTTATTTGTTCAGTGGATGAGATTGTTTTTTTAAACAACAGTTTTGTCTCCTTCAGTCTCAGCAGTTAATGGGTATTTTATTGTCTTCTCATTTTCCGCGTCACAAGATTAAAAACATAATTGTCATGCTATTGTCAGAGTGAAGATGTCCGGAAAGCTGACGTGTGTGAAATTGAAAAAAAAAAAAAAAAAAAACATGCATTGAAGTCTTAATAAACAATGATTGTTGCTTTTCTACTGGGATTTTTTTTCAAGGGCAATCTTCATGTGCATTGGAATGGAATCAGACCCTTCTCTGAAATAACAGTGGATCAGCCTTTAGTAAACATTTTGATTTTCACTTTTGTAACAGAGGAAACTATTAAATATAAGAAGAAGCCAATGTTGTATAACATTGGCCTCTAAGGAAAAAAAGAATAATAAAAAAAACTTCAATTATTGATTGCGACATGACAGGGCTACTGCCCTTCCGGGTACACTTCATCAATATTTTCCATACAATTTAACCCAGCCTCGCTTGGCTGTGGCTGCACAGAGGCAGTCGATAAAACCTGTTCTGTTCTTAGCGTTGGGCCAATGGAACGCTCCCCGTGCCATGCATTATTGAAAGGCTTTGCTTTTCACCATATCCATGTCCCACCCCCCTTCCTCCCCCACACTTGCCCCAGCAAAGAACTCTCGTTCCATTTCACTGTCTCCAAATACCAATATTCCCTTTGCTCTTTCGAGAAAAAAATGGCGTCAACATCAGTATCAAAGAAAGATGTCTTGTGCAAGAGGGTCCATGTGAACTTCAATTTATTGGATTTTTGCCTTACATTGGGTGGGCTGCAAAACAAGGGACAAAATAGAGACATATTCAGCACCCTTCCCCCTTCTTCCTCCTGCTGTAGCTGATTTGCCATCAAAATGCAGAACATAAGAATGCACAATGATGAGAATGGCCCTTTCAGCCCATCTAGGCTCATCTGAATGAATATCAGAAGTCGTTGCATTTGATGAGCTCAGACAAAAGAAGCTGAGGCCTTTTTAAACTCCTTGGACTTCATACTGTGTTGGAACTGAGCAGTGGAAGGGGTGGGCAGGGGTCTGGTCCAGTCCCTGGTGGCGCTTTGCAGTGGGCCAGCTGGTCGCTATGGCTGTGCAGTGCAGATCTGAAAGCCATTGGGTCCGTGTGCTAAATCTCATTCTCGCAGGCACGCAGTTTGGAAGCTTAGAAATATATCTCATATCCAATGCTGAGGCGGTAGCAATTCCTGCTCAGTGCATGTCCTGTCTGCAGGAATGGACAGAGAATTACTTAAAGGGACAGGGAGTCTGAGAGAGCTAGAAAATTCAGCTCTTGTGTTTTCTGTAGAAAATTCTGAAACCAAGAAGAAAATGCAAAATAGTACTCAGTCATATATGGAAAAGAATTTTATTATCTGTCAATGTATAAGTTGAAAAAGAACATATGAATTACTGAACAAAGGTAAAAAAAAACACAATTATCAGTACTAATTGACAGTAATAATAATACAAATTTTTTGACCACCTCAGTTCAGAAACTACTTTGGAAAGTATGTGGCATGGAGGCAATAACCACATGAGTGTCAAATGCAAAATGTTACATATTCAATTTTTCATATTGTCTTGTAGATTATTTGAAAATATTGCAGTCATAGCACAGTGACAGCTTAATGTACTGCACGTTATAAATTATTGGGTAGTGCAAATTCATGAGCTAGTCCTTCTCTACATGCAATGTAGTAGTTTAAAATGTGAGTGCCTTTTTTATCTTTACCCTTTACCCTAAAAAAAAAATGTTTTTATGAACAGTACAGTCCAATCATGTTTCTGGGTTGTAGAAATTAAACATGGTCAACATAATGTTAACGCAATTATCAAATATCACGCTTATGTTTATTAATATGTTATAAACTTGTAATGTGTGACATGTTGAATGACACAAACATATTGCAGTGGGTGTCTACAGTTTCATTCACACATTCATATTTACTTCACTAGATCACCTGTATTTAGTGTGCAAGCGTTGGTGGGCCAGGGGTCAGTAATATGGAGATTATGCAAATGAACTACCCCATATGATTTATTCTGGTCACAAATTCCACACATATTTGCATGATTTTTCATTTTGCTGGGAGACCTGGTCATAACTTCAAACCTTAAGAGGTGGCATACAAGCTTTACATGAGACCTGCTCTAATTGCTAGAATGAGACATCAGCTATATCTGATTGCACATTTGAATGGAGAGAATCTTTTGAGAAAAACAAAAACATTATCAGAAACTGCTCAGTCTGATAACTCCAGCCTCACCATTGCAATGTACTGTAGATGTCTTTGTTTTTGAAATTAGCATGCATTGTGTGTGTGGGGGTGTGTTTCTGTATGTGCGCACATGAAAGAGAGTATTAATTTCAATTTCTTATGCCTCAGGAACAGGGACATTACCACTAAAAGGCTGGTGAAGAATTTTAATACATAAACTGACAATATTTACACAGACCTCTGCATCCCTGCATCCTTCGTGCAGTTCAAAGCTTTTCTTAAACTATGCATGTGAATTTGTGTATGTGTGCGTATGTGTGTGTTTGATTATGCATGTGTAAGTAGTGTCTCCTCAAGCACAAAAATAGGTGCAACTCAGCAACCATCTTGTCCAATAAGGTTTTTTTTTTTTTTTTTGCACAAGAGCCAGTTGAGGTGGAAAAAACAAGGATTTCAATTCAAATTACCCTGAAGGATGACTGCATACCCAGACTCAGAATCTAGCTAGGACATTTTTGTAAGCACAATTGTTTCTCAGAAGTACCATGGGATGTTTTACTGAAATAACCATGGCAAATCAAGAGCTTTGTTTGGAAACTCCTTATGCTGAAAGGAGTATGCTTTCCAGTTCTTTTTCTCTGACTGTTACATTCCTACAGCCAATTACAGGACAGCATTGGGATGACATGAGATGCACACATGCAGAATGACACCAGAAGGCTCTTTGCACTCTATGCATTTATGAATGAAGAAATCCATTTATAAAAGAAGAGACAGTAGAACAGAGAGCCAGCTTCTTTTGCATTCCAATTGCTGAAAATTAAGCTCCCCTTCTCTCTTGCACCATGTGCTTCCTGCACTTATACCGTGACATCTTGAGTTCCCATGGTGACACAGTCCTTTCTCGTGTATTCAAATCCCAGTATTCTTCATCTGTGTTCCCTCTGAACACCTGAAAAACACACATCCTTTCTGGATGGCTACCAAACCCCTACCTCCCCCCACCCCCTACTCAGCTCCTTTCCAAATTTCTTCCATGGCTGACACTCATAACTAGTGATAGCTTATTAAAAAATAATGGGGTAGCATTATCAACAGCAATAATGCATAAAGCTAATATTCCCAAAATGCGTCGCTTGTGTTGTGTGCTGCCGCAGGGCTGAATATTAAGGCGAGCAGCCAGACTCATGCCTAGAGGGTCAGCGTGACCCCCATCGCCTGCGGGCGACAGAGGAGCACTCATGTCAGAGCTCCATCGCCATGGCAGCACACATTCTGCCCCCACACCCCCAGTCTGTGACAGGTAGAGTGCTCCCATTCTTTCCAGGTGCTGCGGTGTGTGATGGTAGCATAAGTAGCCCCAATTGATGAGGGACAAAGCATCCATCTTTAATCATTGCCAACTGGAAATTCTGTCTCTTTCTGATTTTGTTGTACCTACTGAGAAAACAGGCACCGGCAGAAAAATGCTATGTTGTTCTTGCTCATGATTGAGAATTCATTTGCTTCAAAAATATTAAATACCACTTCTAGTAATTCCATGACTGCTACACTGCTGCCACTGATACTGCAGATATTATTAGTACTACTACAACTGCACTACTACAACTATTATTCTGTTTACCAACACAGGCCTGTGTCCCCACCGGGAGGTGGAGGGGTGGGGGATGGGGGTTCAATGTGCAGTGTGATGCATTAGGACTGTGCACCTGAGCGTCCTGTCTGATTGCAGGGCTCCTTTAGAAAAGGCTCTTCCCTCTCCGAAGTGCGACCGCACCAGTGGATTTGGCGGCACATTAAAATGACTGCTGTTTCAAGGTTACTTAACCGATAAATTATGTTATATGCTTAGCGTACCAGCCATAACACCCACCAGTGGCTCCTGCTGCCTCTAGATTTATTTCCCAGCTGGGGGAGGCAGGCTCACGATACTGTGCCCTTCTCTTTTTTCTTCCTACATTTTCTTCTCATTGCGTCTTTTCTTATTCTATCTCTCATTTTGCCCCCTCTCTTTTGTGTGATATGATAACTCCTATCATTTTCTTAACATCTGTCCTCATTCCTTCTTTCCTTTCCTCTCTCATTCTGTCCCTTATTTGCTTCCTCATCCTCCCTTATTTGTTCCCTCCTTCTGCATGCCAGTCTTAGGTTGAGTGGTTCTAAGTTAAGGGACTGAAGTGGGTGATTTAGGCAGGGTGTAATGAGTAGCTAGCCAAGGTGGATGCAGCTGACTGGCTTTTAAAAAGCTCCAAAGCTGGGGCCTCTGGGTGGCTCTCAGGATAAATCGTTGCCTGGGAGCCCTGAGGTCAGGGGCTCGATCCCCAGTCTCGCCATTGCTGGCCATGGTCAGAGGTCCCCCCAACAATTGGCCAGCCTCGCCTGGGATCTGTTATGGGGCAAGCCGGCCAATACTTGTTGGTCACATCACTATAGCGCCCTGTGGCAGCACAAACCGACAGTATGCTACATCATAGGCAGTGTGTGATTAGTGGTGCAACTGCAACATGAAAAGAAGCAAGATTGTTGTCACGTGAATCAGAGGAGTCACATGCTCAGCCTCTCCTCTCAGAACCCTTGGGTGGGGTCAACCATCTCCGTTGAACAAGTTCAGGTTGGGGAAAAAACAGAAAAAATCAGGGTAAAATTAAAAAAAAAAAACCTACATAACCTGTAATCAGGTGTTTATGCAGAGTCACTGCTGTGAGTGGACAGACCAGCCTCTCTGGAATTGCCCCTGCTTTGTCCTCACCCAAACTTGATGATGTAATCAGCTCTATGCAGCAACTCTCTCCTAGATTCAGGAAGGAGTCCTGAATGTGTGAGTTGCCTTGCCACTCACACATTAGCTATGATGTCAAAGATGAAGGGGAAGTCGAGCATGTTCAGTTTGTGAACCTGCAGTCACCTGGTCAGCCAGGCCAAAATCATTGGAGAGGCAGATAGTTTTAACCAGCTTACCCACTGTTTTCCCCCAGTGAGGCTGTGCAGATGATTGTGGTCCTCAGGACACAGCTGCTAATGCTGAGGCTGGGACTAGAAAACAGCTGCTCAGCCAGCATGTTGTGAAATTGCATGAAAAATTCTTGTGCCTTTGGGCCCGATCCACCATGTTTCCTGGTTGCAGTCCTGCATACCACTGAGCTATACAGGCCATGCCATGTACTTTTACACCCCGAACCATCAAAAAGTTCCCTCTGTTTTTTTCTGAATTGATTCACTTCTATTTTTTCTTCTCAGTTTCCTTCCATGTCCACTGATTCACTTCATGTGGCCCTCCCCTTTCCACTCACTCTAAAAGAGTGTGAAAGTAAGCCTGTCAGGCTATCATTAATTAGCCGAGTTGGGGCTAAGATGAGCACCATTGCTGTCAGGCGCTGTTCCTTTTCCTCTTTCGAGCCTAATCTCTTACTTACTGTGGCTTAATGCATAATTATAGGCTCTTTTTGGACAGACTATATATTTATTCCAACTTTCAATCACTGAAACGCAATGTTCTCTTTGCTTGGGATAAGGGGCCTGTGGGACTTGTTAGCCTCATCTCAGTGGTGGTGTAATGTAAGGGAATAAGGTGGCACTAGCTCAGGTGGGAGCAGGATGAATGGGAGGTGAGCACTAGTGCCAGGTCTCTGTGGTTCCCCCAAGGAATGTTGAGACAGGTTTTATAAAATCGTATCCCTCTTACTCTCCAGCTGACCTGCGGGCCCCAGACTCTCAGCTTCCTCATGGAAATTGACATAAACGAGCTGAGGAAGGAGCTGCCAGATGTCGGGCCTGTGGAGCTCCCTCTCTGAGCGCCTTATCTGTGCTTTAATTGCAGTCGTAATCACCGTGTAGCTCTGTCACGCGTCTGCACGGAAAACTCACCACTCCAGACATGTTATTACACAACGGTGAGCGTATTCTCTGTGTTGGAGCATCAGACATTAGTTCAACGGGCACAATGTTTGCGATGTATCCCCAGTTTACACGGCAGTTACCCTCTAAATACGGCGTGACTAATGTGCGCGTAATGTAAACCTGGTCTGCAGCTCTCCCGCTGCCTCCTCCACCCATCACTGCCACAACCTGCATGGCTGTCACTGGGCCCTAAGCAGAAGCTGCTTTCCTCTGTCGGGAATAAGACCTCAGTTGTCCATGGCACTCTAGACCCTTTTGTCATTCCATGATTGTATGTGATTTCCCCAGATATTTATTTATTCCCCCCCACCGCCAACAAACCCCTCTACGATGGCTCTTTTGGGCCCTCCTCTATCACCCCCTCCAGAGAGTGCCAGCCGAGAGGAGACATCGGCGAGGCCAGCTTATCTGTCTCCACCACACGAGCATCCTCTCAAGAGGCCACGGATATCTCCTCCCTCTCTGAACGCTGACGAAGTCATGGTAATGCTATTTCTCGGTAAACGCGTACACAGTTGAAAATGGAATATCCCACTTTTTTGTCTACAAGTTATTTATAAATAAACATTTTTTCCCCTCTCGCCTTAGGCTACGTCTGTTCGGTATCTGTCTGTGTCGCAAAACAGGGTACACAATTTGAATGTGTGAGTGAGGAGAGAGCTGTACAGGCACCTTAAATGCCTTGCCAACAGTAGCTCACAGGGGCTATTATTACTAATGTTCAGCTTAAGTGTCAATGCATTATACAGAATTAGATATGGAGTGATACACACAATACTGAATTTGCTAAAGGAAATATATGAAAATGTGGCATAGTGGTGACACAGTTATCCTTGCTTGTTTATAGAATATCCAAAATGTATTACATGTAGTGCAGTGTAATGACTGTTCTTTGGACCTAAATGTACTACAGGGGTGTACATAGAAGCAGGGTGGGATCTGGGGCTTTTTGAGAAGAAAGGCACTGAGGGGACCAATCAGATTTCAAATGAGGCCAGTGCCCCTATGCTCACCCTGGCTCAGATTCCACAAAGAACAGATTTCCACTGTATCAATTGTTAAGCATGTGCTTTATAAATATGGAATAAAATCTGATATATACATTTTTCATTTCAGCATGTCTTTTGTGTATATTTAACACCGAAAAGAACCAATGGAAATGCTAACTGCTTACAATTCCTGGTTCCATAGCTAAAACGGATGAAGATCACATCATATCCTAGCTTGATAGTACACATTTGGGATATGGTAAGAGTAATACTTAGGGGTTCAATATCTGCTGTAACTATCCATTTAATACTACATGCTACCCTTGAGTGATTAAAGATTGTAACGAAGAATTATATATTAACGTTTGACTTTATTATGTTAATACATTCAGAAATGTACCAAAGAATGGCCTGGGAGGATAGTATGCTGTGGTATAAATACTCAAGTAGGATGTCACATTTGTAGCTTTTGTTAACTTTTGGTGTCCATCTCAAGGTAATTTTTTCAGTAGTCTTTACAAAAAAATAAACACATAAATGTAGACACCTATTGCAGGCTCTTCTGTGTTGTTCAGTATGAGTCAAAAGGTTATACATTACTGCAAGCAGGTGGGCGAATTTCTGCAGTGGACGTACTTACCACCATCTGTGTACATGACAGCATGTCAACACCTTTCACAGCGCTGAGATGTAACCTCTCTCACGAGCAGTATAAAGCAGAGCCTGCAATGTGCTCTGCTTCTCCAAAAACACATCCGAAAAAACAATTGTCTGGGAGCATGTATTAATGACACTGCAAACCTATTATTTTCATGTAAGCCTATCACAGCAAGCAGCCATCATCATGAAATGTAATTTCATTTAATATGTTAAAGATGTATAAAAAATGGACTGCCTCAAATCCCACATATGCATTTGTGCTTGGATTCAAGGCAAGTCTGGGTAATTTTTTTATCAAGTTCGCACATTGGTGGGGGAGTTATGATTCTGGTTTCCATCTTCAGCACATGGTGATTTATAGTGACATATATGGCTCGTGTCATTATTCCTGCAACCTGAAACAATCTTGACTCATCCCAACAGACCCTGTAATTTGTGTCCAAAATTCAAAAAGTCAATTGGGTAAATTTGCGTCTCCAAGCACGGCATTCTGGGATGAATCATACACGATGTTGTTTTATCGCCTGCTTATGCTATTAAATCTGTTATTGCGATATTTGGTCTCCCTAAATTCTGGTGGCAGGCACAAGCAACCTAAGCCTACCTCCTTATTTGTAAGCACAGCCCCCTTTGTGTATTAAATCCACACCAGGAAACTTTATGGTAATTGCATTGCATTCAGATTTTTTGTACAACTAAGCAAGTTTGTTAATAAAAAGTGTAATGTATGTTGTCACAGCCCAGCAGTACAGATTAAACTGAGAAAGCGGCTGGGTTTTTATTAAGAGGGTATTGTTTGCTTTTTCTTTTTCTTGTATTGGTTGATTAATGGCTTGTGAGGCACAGACAGACAGAGAGCGGGACCATCTCTCTGGCAAGAAATATTCCACTACATAAATATTGTATTATTTAGACTGCCACAGCGTGCAAACCTCTCTCACAGAATTATATCTGTGGTACACAAGCTATTAGCCATTAAGCGAACAAAGTGACTTGCTTGTAATATTTTAAGTATTAAAAGTATTATAGGTTATGTACTGTATGTGTAAAGACAAATTCATAATGATCACACATCACACCGCATACTTGATGAGAACATGTCTGTCTGCACAATCTGGCAGAACAAGGTGGGGTCATTTGACTTTTCAATCCAAAGTCAATGGATTTAATATTGTTTAATGAGCTCAAATGCCTTGTGTGGAAGAGCTGGAGGAGTTGACAGTGCAACCAGGAGGCAAGGCATTGACAATGAATCTGCATCTCCCACACTGACACAAATCTATTTCAGTTCATTTCCCGCTTGACTCCTCTGCTCCTGTTTGTTACTAAGATCATTATGCGAGGTTGTCGCTGCAATTAGTGTGAAACCCTGCAAATGAATCACTTTGGAAAATTGGATTGTTTGTTTGGGTCTTGTTTTCCACCCCTATCTCCTTGAGTGGTCACGCTTGAGTTCCGTTCCAGGAGCGTAAAAGATACCTTTCAGTTCGGTGTCTCAGCAGTGTTGTTTCAGCAATGGTCTTTAATTTATATCCTAGTCACAGGCAAAAAACTGGAGAAAAAAAACATAATATGCATACTTGAAGGATGTCTTAATGCACTAAGCAATGTAGTGTCAAAATAGATTCACATTGCTAATGTCAGGACCTCTTTTACAAAGACTCTTGTCTCACCTGGCCTCATGAAGTTATTGCACCCCCCTCTGTACTTCCTCCTGATTATAAATTGAAACAGCTGAAGTCCACGTGAGACAATATCAGTTCTTGGAAATAATTTTGAAGGAATCATATCTTTTTCAGCATAATCTTGTTGATTTGAGGACTAGTGTATATCAAGCAATTACAACCAGCCATCTCTGACTAGGGGAGAATCTATATTATGTAATATTGTCTATATTAGTTTTCACTGTCATATTCGATGATTTGTGACATTATAATTGGGTATAGACATAGTCAGATCAAGAGATGTGAAAGTACATGAAAATGACATCATATCTGCAAGGAATAAACTCTGGCACATGCAAATAGGCAGACAACATAATTATGCTGGAAATTATTGATGCAATATCAGCGTCCCATATTATGGCCTGAAAACATGACAAGCGAAGGGATTTTAGGTATAGCCAACGTGCTAAAATTCTGACCACAGTACAAAACTTACATTCACATTTACCATACATAACATCATTGATAGGAGTATAATTATCCTTTTATTTATAAGAAAGGTAAAAATTTATAATTATGCTGCGATCTAGCTCGTGAAGTTGCTACCACACACTTTGATTGCTGGGACACATTATGCATAGGTAGTCATAAGATTATGAAACATAGAGCAGAGGCTGAATCAGAGATATGTACTCCAATCAGTGTTAGAGTATTGACTGGCAACAAGCACATCCCACTCTGTTGTATTTGAAATTATCAAAATGTGCATCAATCTCATTAACTGTCACAGTGTGTCTACTTAGTAGAGGGAAGGGAAAAAGAAGACAGACAGTGTTTCACTTTCAGCATTTCTGTAATGACACAACCTCTCTTTCACTCTTCTGTCATTCTGGATCAGCCTCATAATTTTAACGTGCTACAATTCACACGGCTTTACTTGCTGCACGGTCAAATTAGCCTTGAGTGAAAAAATGAGCACTTTTCTATTGCATTCATACATCCTGTTTTTTTTTTTTTGCGATTTTTGCAACATATAATTTTACAATGTGCTGCCACTGTGTAATCTGAGACCACTCAGGCGATTATAATTACATGATCATAACTCCTATTGACATTATAGTTGGTGTTTGCGTTATAAAGCCTACATTTAACCCTTTAAATGTCTGAGCACAGTTTATAAGAGGGATTTGATGTTTGCCTCTGAATTATATTTTTGTGGTGGGCATGTAAGGTATGATTAACCCAAAAATTGGTGAAGCTATACTCTGCTTTCATCGATTCACTGAATTTAACCAATTTCTGTGTTTTTCTGGGGTGAATAGTATCTTATGATTGGTTAATGACACTAAGTGATAAAATGCACATGGAAGCTCCACACGTAATGGAATTCATGAACCCTCATTCAACCCTCACTAGTATTTTAACCTATCACTGCTGTTAGAGGGAACAGAGCCAATGTGTTTGTGTGATTGCAATTTGCACATTGTCAGAATATGTATGATCCCTTATAGAAAGAGTGGGCTTGGCAAGTCTTGATACAGGACAGGACTTGTACAACTATAATTACTTGGAGGCATCTGGTGTTATCTGCTACCCCAGCCTGGCTGGAGATGTTGAAATTAAAAACCTGTCCAGAGCAACGGCCTCCTACACAAAGTGAACATCTCGCCACACACTCCTCTACTGTCCCTAGAGCTGCCACGTGGCGACTTGTAAAAATTCACGTGTGGATCAAAGACTCAGTGCAGTTAAACAGTGGCCCACGTGCTTTTCAGCAATAGTGTTTGGCCATTAAACATTGATACACACACACACATGAATTATGCAGGGTGTGGATGCAAGAGAAAAAACACAGGCTTTTAATACTGACTTTAAAAGCTATGCTGTTTTCTTTTAAATAAGTGCAAATCGTTGAATGGCAGTGGGCCACAGCATTGCTTGCCTAAAGGGGAGCAGTAGGCACAATATTCCTTATTTCTTTTGTTATGGATATTCGCTTAAGTTCTGGTCCAGTTGAAACACACCTCTCATGTCATTATTCAAGGCATGTATTAATATTATATTCAGTTTATAATACGTTGATGTTTTTTTATGCATTGACCACACAGGTTTTATATTTTTTTAAAAAAAGCTAGTCTGTGCAGGAGCTGAGGCAATTAACATTTGACTGCCCATGACTCCGCACTGTCTCCCAATCGTCTGTTGTCTGCAAGAGAGGTCAATGCATGTCCTCTGTCTCCAGTACCTAATGCATCTGCCTACTGTACTGAGAGGTGGCTTCTATTAAGGTTATCCTGGGCCCCCCTCTCACCCCCCCAACCCCCCACCTCCCTGCTGGAGATTCCCAGGTGCACGATAGTGCGCTTTGTTTGGGATGGAGAGCGGGTTTGGTAGGCCTGATGAAAGCTGACCTCCCCACCCCCCCACCTCAGAGTAAAAATCCCTGAGTATTTTAATCCAGGATAGGGAGACGGGCGGTGTCTGAGACCTCTAACTGCAAAGCGCTGACGAGCCATCTTCTGAAGCGGGCGACCTTTTTTCCATTAGGCAGGCAGACACAGACGTGCAGATGCCAGAGTCAGACAGGGACTGGAAAGTTCACTGCAACCTTCTCATTAACCCCCTGATTTATTCCTGCATTTGGATTCCTCCCACTTGTGGGGAAAAAACTTACACGCATACACACACACACACACACACACACACCTCTGCAGCCAAGCCATGGCTTTTGTTCATCTCTCTGTATTCTCCTCACGTACTCTGCCCTTCTGAGCCAGATTTTTCACATAGAGGGAGTGGATGCGTTGATTTGACTTCAGTTTTAAGAAATCCTGAAAGGTTTTAATGATGATAGCCATGGCCTGCATTTCTATCTGGGGATATTAGTGGTGTTTCAGAAGAGAGGTAGAGTCCAGAGTGAGCTAATGAGGTGCTGCTAACACATGTTGGAGAAAAAACAAGCAAACACACACACACACACACACACACAAGGACATACAGGATGTGTCTCTAGACTCTCTACACACTCTCAGAAAACATGGATTCATTGGTAGACCAGTTCTTATCATTATATGTTGTAATGTTATTATTTGTATTGTCATTTGAAACTAAAGTATGTATGTGAGTTTTTTGTATATGTAGCATGCCTGTTTGTATGTGTGTGTATTTGTGCATGCATGTGTGTCTGTATGAATATGTGTTCTTATGTGATTGTGCGCAAGCATGAGTGTCTGCATGCACATGCTAGTGTGTGCATGCCTGTGTGTATAGTGTGTGTTTGTGTGTGTGACTGTATGTCTGTATATCTATTTGGTGGAATTTGTCTGGTCTAAAAAGACAGGTATCAGTGGAGGAGTCACTTACTCTGCCCTGCTTTATTTCCTTGTTTCTCGCTTCTCTTTCTCCCTTTCCCTCTCTCACAATTCCATTTGCAGTTTCCATCTGTTCAAATGAAATATGTTTGGCAGTGGAAGAATGCCCCTTAGCACGCGGGGATAATATATTTTAAAACATATCAGCTGTCTACGGTCCTTCATTTAATATTTATAAAGGGACTGCAATGGCATTATGTGGGGGAATGGGTACAATGTGCAAATTGAGTCCACAGTCACTTGAAAATGCATGCTGCCAACTTTTTTGACAATAAAGTGTGTGCCCAATCTAAATCCTGTCATTTACTTTCTTTACCAGCCATTGCTACTGACCCCATCACATCTGGCAGGGTTTCTTAAACAATGAATCATTGTACCAATTAAGTTCACCTGAAGCTTTAATTACAGGGGGCAAGGTGTAAATTGGGGAGTTGTGTGTGAGGGGCGGATTGTGATTGGAGGGTGTGGATGGTGGAAGAGAGATGCGGATGAGGATATTTATGGCAGGCCTGAAAATCTCTCCTGTGTTATTACATTGGAATTAGCGCTAAGTTACATTGACGTATCAGAGAGAATGATTTGAAACATATCCACGCTAGTGGTTTTAGATGACTTAACTGCTTGTAGACTCAAACATCTGGGTAAGGAGGGTTATTTTAAAAATGCCAGTCTGTCTGAGTGAGAACAGTCAATATCGAGGGGCAAACTTACTCATTTTTCTGTTCTTAAAATTGTAAAAATTCCATGTCTGTCAAAATCACAGAATAACATAGCATGCATTCACTGCTTAGACAACATCCCTGATGATTATCATGTTGTCATGTAATACCAGCATAGTATTAGTGAGTATTAGTAAAAGGTACATTACAAAATGTACCTTTTATGGAACAATAATAATGACAGAGAATAATTTTTCTCAAGTTGTTCTCCCGTTGATGCTTGTGACTTCAAGATAATGTTAAAGACGAAACTCCAGGAAACAGTAGAACTGTTCACCCAAGCTTTCCTAAAATTCAGACAATGTTTTGAACACAGGGATTGTCCATTTTACGGAGGAAATCGTGTGGATTTCACCCTCTTGACTAGTGTATGGTAAACCCCCCCTCGTCTCTTATTACCATGACAGTAGTGTGTGTTAACCTATGAGGTGGAGGCAGAGATCAACCAGACTGATGTAGGCTTGGCTTACCTATCCCATGTAGGTGTATGCTTGGAAGCTGTATGCGAGGAAAATTCACTGACAACTTGATTGAAATTCTTCCTTACAGGTTTTGTATACTTTGGGCAAATGCCATCTAAATGCTTTGGTACTTTGGCTGGTGTTACAAATGTAAGTGGTTAGGTATTTTATGGTTTATAAATATTTTTAAAAATCTGTATGAAACATTTGTTTTTCCTTTTGGAAAAGTCAGTTGCAATTGCTAGCCCACACCATCACTGCAAAATCGTCAGATCAGGAGCATGGAGACTGACGAAGGATAAACATGAGACAAATGATACAACCTGACATGATAAACTAATCCAAACTACTGAAGCAACCCTCAGAAATCTCAGGGAGCCAATCAGATTACATGAACCCAAAATCATAAAGTTTAAATGAGAAATTCTGAATGTTAAAAAGTTACTTAGATAAAAAAGAGATTAAGCAACTAGAATTGAGTAGTCAGTGTAATGGGTACACCCTCATAGCATGTCAATTGTACTCTTCATTATATATGTAATGTATACATATTCAGTATATCTGTGTACCCCTTATATTTTGGATCCCTGAAATGAATGTTTCAAACCGCATGGTATGTCCCTTTTAATTACTGCTTGTGCTGCACTGCCACAAAAATACAGTCCTGAATATTTTACTACGTTAAATTGTAGCATCAAAGTGGGTAGTCTGAATATTTTACTCAATTTTAAGGACAGACTGTAGCATGACAGCAGGTAGATTTAATGTCCCCATCTTCATGCACCTAGCCAGATTAGCGTTCATACAGTAATGGAGGGGGTCAGAGGACCAGCTGCTGGCCTCAGGACTGGAGGCCTCCCACTGGTTTCACTTTCCTCATTGGATCCCTGCTTCTTCGCTCCTGCTGGGAGATCATTCCAAGCCACTGCCACGTCAAGGGGAAACGAGGGATTCATCCTTTGAATTGACACTTACTCCAGTTGCACATACAGTACCTGGGTTAGCTCACCCTCATGGATGAATTAAAACTTAATATTGGAGGGAAGGTGAAGCCATTTTTACTTATCTTTTTAATGTAATTTAGTGGAATTATTCTACCATTCTTCCCCATAATTACTATTTCATAATTTTCATCTTCTGGATTGTTTTCTATTATCCACACATTATCATTTGTTTCATGTTTTAAATTAATTTATTCTTTTAATATATTCTTTTTAAAATAGAATCATAATTTTAATCATAAGTGTCATTGTACGATAATTGCTCTATAGTGGCTGTGTCATTCATCACACTGTTATTCTGCATCTTTTTCACCTAAAGACATTTGCTCTCATTCGGTGTAATATCTTATAAAAGTGCTGGAAGAATGAGGATATGATATTTCATGACACCATAAATGGGTAGACCATATATATGCTACCTGTAACCAAGGGTGAAGAACCATTTTAAATGGAGGGGGGATCCAGTTATATTCAGATTGTAGTTGATCTTATTTTCAAATCTGGAAAAACCTTGTCATGGTTGCCCCAACCCTTTACATTTTTCCTGCATCCCTTCCAGTAGCTCGCCAAGCCTCACCAATCATAATGTTTTGCTCCACAAAAACACATTTTTGATTGATTAAAAGATGTCAGTAATTGACATCTTATGATAGCTCCCACAAATTCAAGGTTGAACAAGACCTAGTTTATTATCACTGTCTAAAAATATATAATTATCCTTTGTATCAATAGTATAGAACCACATTGATTGAAGTGAAAAAAGAATTCTGTTTATTGTGTCTGTTTGATATACAATGGGTTAAGCACATGATATACACTGAGAGGCCACTTTATTAGGTGTAGGGGGGGAGTAGCTGTGAGTAGCTCACTGTTCGCTAACTCTTTGCATACTTGACCCACACAAACATGAATACTTTAACTAGCTTAGCCAACGTTTAATGAAATGCACCTCAATATGCCCACAGGAATCATATCCCAATCCAGATGAGCATCTGTGGGGTGAACTGGAACAAGCTATTCTGAGTAGAGATTCACTACCAGCCAAACTGAAACAACTTTTGGAGACATTTCAATGGCCATGCGAGAATCCCAGTGATAAACTTTCAGCTCCTTGTTGCAAATAGAACTCAATCATCCTAAATTCTCTAATTTCACAAAATTAGAATTGTAAAGGCTTCATATTGGATAGGATTTGATTGAAATGTTTGATTTATACATCCTGTTATATCAATTGACATTCAATAAAATGTTATATATTTATTTTTATGAATATCCAGCAATCTTATCTCAAGTTGCTGTTCTGGTCTATATTTGATTGACTGCCTGATTTCCAGCAGTCCCTTGATCTGATGCAGTATAATACCAGGCAATATTTATTTATCTGTTGTACACATTTTTTTTAAATGTCCATGCTACCATAATGGACTTTGTCTTAATGAAAAGGCCCTAAAGCAGATTGTATTTGATGTGTATTTGAGTGTAGTCCCATTTGATTGATATATCCTGTGTCATACCTAATGATATTTAGTGATTTGATCGTTTTTTCCAATATCCACCTTAACATTTTACCATTGTGACATTTTTAACAGTGTGTCAGTGTTGTTGTGAAGGCCCTGTACATGATCAGATTTGATTGACTGACTGATTTCCAGTGTGAGAGCTCAGGGGTGTGCGTGACTGCATCGCACCACTCCTTGCCTCCCACCGAGTGTGAAGGGGTGAGGGGAAGGGCTGCCCCGGAAACAGTCCCCCTGGAGACGGACACCACACAGTCTGGAATACCTCGCCAGAGCGCCACAACGATTTCCTATCCACATTGAGCAACCTCCTGCTGCTGTCTGGAGTGCTCCCCCCATTCCCCCATCCTCCATCCTGCCCCAACCACCACTCCCCACCCCAAGAACACCACTACACCCCCTCAAAGCCGCCACTCTCCACAGCGCAGGAGTGACGCCGCCACCCCCCAGGGACACGCTGTCACTGACCTGCCTGGCTGGCAGACATGTCAATCTGAGCCAGCAGGCTGAGCATGTAGGCTATGCATGCAGGAGAAACACAGCATGCTGGAAAGACAGGAGAGGAGAGGAAAAGAGAGGGTGACAGTACTCCATGCTCCTAAAGGTGCTCCTAAAAGCAACCTGTTTTTCTGCTCCTCAACTGTTCTTTTAATTCTGAATACCTTTTACAGTACATTTGGTGTTAGAAATCAATGTTAAATTCTGTATTGGAAGCATTTAGGCTATTATTCACATTTAGTTTCTGATATTTTTCCTCTGGTATGAACAAGCAAAACCATAAAGAACCCCATCTTTTAATATGCACTTTAAACCACAGTCAGAAGAGGTTTGAATTCTTGGACAAATCTGATACCCTGTCTGAATGGTCAAATTTGCCTTTCAGTGTTTTTTTTCCATCGCTTCCCACCCAACCAACACAGATTTGACTTATGTTGGCATTCCAAGCCAATTCACATTGTACATTTGTATATATTGGTTAGTGACATAGTTTAATAGAAAATTCCCAGAGATCTGCATTCACAAATGAAAATATGTATCTGATTCGGGTCTATATACAAATATACATAGTTTGAATCTGAGACCATAAAGCTTTTCATATTTTCCCACCTTGAAAATGAAAAATCTCCTATCTGGCTCTTGGCTCAAGCCTTACATATAAATATATTTCTTGGACTTGCAACAGATTTTGCTTCGTGAAGTGAGGATACGCGAAGATAGGTCGGTATGAATTATGTAGTGACGTCTGCAGGCTTTAACATTTCCAGATTTGAAATGGTGGTCTGTCTGTCTCTCCCTCCCTCCCTCTCCCCTCTTTCTGCACGGCATAGTTCCCAGAGCACACAGAGCAGCTCCACGTGTCTACTGCCTGGGCCTGAACACGCTGCATTGCTTACTGACTGATCTTCAGCAGACACAAAGAGACCAGGAACAAATTTAAAAACCCTTCCCATCCGTGAGCCATAAAATGCCATGATTTGTCTGCAGCCTATAACGCCCCCACAAAGAACCGGGCCCGCTCTGCATCCATTCTGTCTCTCTGCTGTATTACAACTTAAACACAATATAACGTGTCACACACAAAGACATTAGGTAACAGTAAAAAATATGATGGTGCCTTGGGCCAGCTCAGCTGTCTGAATACTCTGAACATATGGTGTTAAATTAAAAAGAAGAAATTGTGTGTATTTTGTTTCTACCAGTATTGGCATCCCATCTTTCCTTCAAAGAGGACAAGAACATAGCATTTCAAATTCAACTATTCACTGGAAAACACAGATACTGTACACTACATTTTGTCTCTCTTATCCCAACATAAATACCAGTATCCAAAAAGTTTATAACATTCGTGATAATGAGCTAACCATCTAATTGATGCTCTGCACATTTTTAAAACCCCCTGTTCACTAAACTTTGTTAGCCTAATAGAACAGGGTTCCTCCCCCTCCCCCCCACCCTCTCTCTCTCTCTCTCTCTCTCTCTCTCTCTCTCTCTCTCTCCCCACTCTCTTTGTACTCATGAAGTGCTGAAGATCAAAGGCAGGAGCTGCAAAGCTCCCAGGCTTAAATTAGATTCAAGCTTCCTTGAAAGAACAGAGAATCGGTAGGACAAAATCTGTAGGTCAAAGTCAACAGTGTGTGTACAAGATGCCGTCTTCACGTGCCCTGGATTATCTCATAGCTCTGAAATTTTGAGGGGGGAGGGATTGGCAAGGTGGCATGGGTATGACAGTTAGCTTTAAGTGAGACAGAATGCACCTTGTGCATACTTTACTGTTCCTGTGGCAAGAGCAGCATGAGTGAAGGGGACAGTGTTTACACATGTGCATCTGTTAGATTGGGGGAATAATACAAGTACAACAAGCAGGCTATGTAACATACAGACAAACTGATGGTATAAGGCATAAGTATCAATCTACATAAGGTAGCCAGAGTGCTACAATGCAGAACACAAAAAATGAAAAAGAAAAAAAAAAACTGAAGGAAATTATCTGAACACACGAAAGTAGAAATTATTTTTTAATGATCAGGATACAGAACATTGTGATTCTTGAAGTACAGACGGTCTGGTCTGGTACTGGTACTAACAATGGTCCAACTTATGATTTTTCTTATGGATTTATATATAAAATAAATGTATTAATATTGTGGAGTTTTCTCTGCAAATATATTCAAGTAAATAACACTGATATTCAGATAAAATTACTGTGATACATAAATATACAGATTTTTCCCTCTATCTATAATAAAAATAGTCAGTTTTGCTATTCCAAGCTTTCACTCAGTTCAACAAAAAGGGACAAGGGAGCTGAGGAATGAATCTTTCAAAGTTTCACTCCAAGGATATTAATACTTTTTTCACTTGTAAAGTATGTGGGTTTTCTAGTTATGCTTTGATGTATGCATTTCAAGAATACCATAGTTATTAACATGGCTGTTTATTTTAATATTTTTGGAAACAATAACAGCCATGTATGTGGGCTTAAATATGCTGGCTTTATTGAGGTTGACAAAAACATTTTACAATGTAAGAAATCTTGACATTGAAAAGATACTTGTTGAATGCAGTGTTTTGGTATTTTTCTTTTCTTTTTGTCATCTGTGAGTGATGAAATAATAAGCCAAGCTTTCATTCCTTTTTTTTCCTTCAAGACTTAACCCACAGCAATTGGTTGTAATGACACAATTTTAAATAAAGGTGAATTTACAATTAAATATGAAAAAATAAATGGCACTAAGCACATAATTTAAAAATCACATGCAAAAAGCCTTCTACTACAGGTTTTACCACAACTACAAGACATGCTGAGCCACCAGCTGATTCTGTCAAGCTTTTTGTCACTTTAAATAACCCATCCTGTTCTTGCTATAGCTAAAGCTCAGTAACCTTGTCTCCCACGGTACTTTTGTCATATGTGTATTTTTGGCTTTGTGCTCACCCCCTCGTACATTGTTCCATCCTTATTTCATACCTTTTTCACTGTCAGTTGCTGTGGGAAACAATAGCATCTCACGAAAACAGAAGTATTTTGTTCACACTTTCTGATCGTGAGGTTGTTTTTCATTGGCTGCTGAGAGTGCCTCATGCCTGGTGAAGCCCCATGCTGAACAGAAATGAGGATAAATTGCAAAACTGCCTGATGTCCTCTTGAAGCTTGAAAGGCACACGCAGAGCAATTATTTCCAGTGGAGGAACCTGACAAGCAGCATGCTATAAGCCAGTGCTGCCCACTTTGTCCTGGGAAGAGATCCACTTCAGAGGATCTCATTGAGCCTGGAGATCCCCTGATGAATGGCTTAAAAATCACAATCTTTGGAGACAGCCCAAATGCAAACTGTGCAAAAACAATGCGTGTGTAAAAAATATAAAATATTTGCCAGATGAGGTTCAGCCATGAGCTTGATGCCTCACTACAGTGGACCTCTGGCCATAGGACATAATGATGCAGCTGGAACTCCATCATCCACCTTTGCAATGCACAACTACACCATGGACATGAGCTTTTACCTTATGCCAAACCCAAAAACTATTTACTATGGAATACTTAATTTATTCTATAGATTTGCAATAACTTGTTTTAATATAATATGATCTGATCTCATTTAATTTGCAGGCTTTGGCACACAGTTATGCTGTAATAAAATGGAGAGTGACTTATAGCCATGGTGCTTGATAAAAAGCATTGAATCACTGCCTATAACACTAAAGACATCCCCTGAGACCAGCGATTCAAGTGGCACCATTTTCTCTGTTCATTCTCTTCATGTGCCGCTACAAAATGACTTGAATCTGAAACCCACTTCGAACAGTTAATTATGCAGAGTGACACCAAACACTCACAGAAAATAATAAACAGGGCACTGGTGAACTGTTATTAGCATTACCATTTTGTTTCTGGTTTTATGTTTCCAAACTAATGAAAATGGCTTCAAGGCAATTAAAAATAATAAATGGAATGTAATTACCTGGAAACATTTGTACAGGAGCCATGCGGGCATGTAATTATAAGGTGCCTTTTGTGTTGTGGAGCAGCACTAACTTTAGCATGGTGCCTGTGACCTAAGCCAGACTTTTTTTTTTGAATGAGTGGCGTTAATGAAGGCCCTCTCCCTGTCCCATTTCCTCTGACCCCCTGCCCATCTTTCCTATTGGATGTTTTTATTCCAATTTTCATCTATTTCTAAATCACGCTGTAATTATACTTGTTAGGCCTTGCCACCAGCTGTCATTTCACACCATTTCATTACACATGTTTTAACTGGTGACCTTTTGTCTTCTGTGTTTTGCGCAGACTTGAAAGCTAACCTCGCCCACGGATTTGTCGCGCTGGTAGGGTCATATGATCAGGCCTAATTGGACACCTCTAATCAACCTCACCCAAGTCCTGTTCGCTTTTCCATCACCACAATTTTTT
Source organism: Albula goreensis (assembly GCA_022829145.1). Taxonomy (NCBI): domain Eukaryota; kingdom Metazoa; phylum Chordata; class Actinopteri; order Albuliformes; family Albulidae; genus Albula; species Albula goreensis. The sequence goes on along the minus strand of CM040753.1, from coordinate 16,922,308 downwards.
TTTCTGATTTCTTGTAGCCTTGATAATTCTGATAGAAAGGGTGAGGGGAACACACTAGCTAACAGCATGGCACCCTGTGTATCTGCTGTCGTGAATAATTCACAAAGCATTTCCATATCAACTGCTGAACAGGCCTTAATTTTATATTCTCCTGTGGATGGCAGTGCTTATGCTATGGTGAATTATTGAACTGAATAGTTTTTTTTTTTAACTCTAAGTCTTCTCTTCCGATTGAAAAAAAATCTGAAGCCTTGTTACAAAAAATTTTAAGAGGACATCTGCACATTACGGAGAAATCCCTATCGCAACTGATGGAGTGTCTATGAGATAGCATTATGAATGTGTCACTGTGGGAATGTGACGAGCTTAACAAGGAAGAGAATCAAGTGTTCAGTGAATTGCATGAATGCAAAATAACAAAAACATTGCCCTGGCCTTTGGACATAAACTTGGAATGGCCATCTAGCATAGAAATGGCACTGGACAGAAATGTCCATTATGTAAAGACTTCTTGGTAATTTATATTTCTAGATAAGAAGGGCCTTTGTGTGTCTCTTGGAGATGAAACACATGCAAATGGCTTAGCCTTGGCAGAGAAAAACAGGGGTTAAACCAATGAAAGATCATCAGATTTGTAATCTTCATCAGCTGGAAACCCCCACTTTGGCCATCATGGCACACACTTACAGAAGCACTGAGCTAGCAACCGGCAAACATGTCAGGTGTACTTGAGGAATGCAGCAATTTATTTGGACATAACAGCAAAGGGGAACAGAGGAGTAAGAGAACTTTGCTCTTGATCTGCCATGATAATGACATAGAGTGAATACTTCAGCTTATTATCTGATAATAAATAAAAATAAGTTTTACATCATCAAAAATAGCTGTAACTACACAGGCAACTCCTAATAAAACAATGGTATGCAGCTTTTATCAATTTTGACATTTCACAGAGATTTTTAAAACAGAATCATTATGAATATGTCTGATCCAAAAACCAACATTAATTTTGAATCAAGGCCTTTGATGGACAAATCAAATATCCAAAAAAAAATCTGTAGTATTTCTAATCATTGTTTGATTTTCATTTTTATGGTGAACTATCATTTCTTAATTCCTCAGCTTATGAGGAGTATCAAGAAAACTATGCTATAGATGTTTCTGTGGATATATTTATAACTGTCAGTTCCATTCACCCCTTATTTACCCAGTGCTCTGGTGCTGACCTAGAACAGGTTTTAATGAGAATGAGGTTGTCAGTATGTATCCAAACCTGGGGTTATAAACATACCAGGGTGGCGCTGCCTTCCCAACAGCAGCTACGGCTGGAGTCCAGGGCTGGGGAGAAACTGGGCTCAGCTGGCTGAAATCCTTAGTCTCTCCGTTCTCTAGCAGCTTCTCAGATATTTCTTCAGATATTTCAATTTCACCACTGTGAAATTGCCCTGAAAATGCAATAATGAACTTGAAATGTTCATTATTATTTAGTCTTTGTTGGATAAAATAACAATTAATACTGTCATGATAATAATGTCATTAATACTAACTTTTCATTTGTCAAGCATAAGTTGCTTGTCTTTATATAATGCCACCTACCTGCTGCTGGGTAAGGCACTTAACACACAAAGCTACTATTTATTGACTCAATACAGGTGCCACTTTAAAGCTCCCTAAATGGATGTGAATTAATAGTGGACTATGTGGGTGTATCAGCAGTTATGACTACTGTACCTCTGAGTTGCCATTTAAAAATAGTGACTGCAGCTATCTCATATACAGAGTAGGATTGTTTTAGAAAATTAAGTCAAGAACATTTGTTGGGTTAGATATACAAAAATACATACATTTTTCACATGTTGGTCTATTTTTATGTGGTCCTAAAACAAACTACTTGCTCAAGACTTCAGAGTTTCAGAAGTCAGATATTTATTGACATATAGTTAATGGGTGGTGATTGTTAAACAATAATAACAGGTACAATAGCTATACTTATTCATTTTACTTACTTTTTCGGATGATAATTTCTAACTAGTCTTTTGAGATTAATGACACCCCTTCAAGGTGTAAACTTGGATATATAACAATTAAAAAATGTAATTGTTAATTAATTAATCAATCAATCAATCAATCAATCAATCAATCAATCAATCAATTACCTATTTCAGTGTCTGTTTGTTATGATGCCATTATCCTCATTAGAGAAAATAAATCTAAATCTGGCACTTACAAGTCACATACTCACACATTTTGTAGTTTCTTCATTTTCAGTCCAATTAGGGAGATTTTCTTAATGTGCTTTGCATTCCAGTGAATCACAAAGCTGCATCAGTCGGTCCCTTTAATAAACTCAGCCATTGCGCTGGGGCCAACATGTGTGTCAAACAATGGAATGAGTTTTCCAGTGCTTGTGTGCAGCTATTTCTGAAATCAGATTAAGATCTCCACACTAATGAGACATACTGTATCACATTTTAATAAAAAAAATAAAAAAGAGAGAGATGTCATTAATCTGATGCAGTAATGGAAAGTATGAGGTGTTAAAGAAAGTACCTCACACCCTTATTCTTCCATTTGCTCCTCAGAAGGCTTCTGTTGAAGGGTTCCTCCATCTGCTAACATATTCCGTCAATCCCATAAGCCTCTGTGAAAAGGGAGGAGCCAGAATACAGAGCCCTAAAGCTATAACACACATGGCTGGAAAAGTATAAACTTTAAACTGACACAATAGGAGTTATGGGTATGTGACGTGTGATCAAAGTGAGACAGAAAATGACTGTTGTCATTTGCAAAACTGGTTAACTGGGGGCAATTATAAAATGCCAGGCATCCGCTCGCAGGCCAGCTATAATCATCCTGAGCTCTCCTGTGTACCATCTTGTTTAGCATGCTGCTCGAGCAGGCCTTGTCAGATTAACTAATCCTTAGCCAAACAGTAACTGCTGTCGCTCAATACCGAATGCCAGGATTCTCAGTTATGCCTATGATCCACCCCTGGCCAGCCTGCTTGCCTTGCCCCTTCTCCCCACAACACAACTACCAATCATCATCTTACAAGTAAACTTTGCTTGTTGCTGTTATCATGAACATACATCAGTCAACTGACTGTCAATGACCAGTCAGGAACACCCCATACCCTATTCATTTTTGTCAAACACTGATTTTATTCACTGCTGTAATGTGTTGCCATGTTTCAGTAGGACTGAATTATGTGGTTCTCTATAGCTAATAAAACAGTGATATGACAGTGGTTGGAGTCCTGATGCCAGAGTGTGGCTGGAGGAGAATCAGACTGTTAGGTCTCCTTGTAATTGCTGTTAGCGAGTTCCTCATTTGTTGCACTTATTTTAAATAAAAACTGAAAATGAAATAGAGATCCAAACCTTTAGTTTAGGCCCTCTGCACTAGGGTAGATTAGATTTTGTTATTTTTGAGCTGATACAAAGCAGTAGTTCAGATGTTCAATCTGTGATGGTGAGTCAGAAAAAAGCTAAGTATCCTGCAGTATGCTTAGTGCTTTTAGTTTGCACTGATCTTGCACTATACTAAATTCTATTCTGCCTTCTATTACACAGGTTTGATTGCATGTTTGCTTTGAGAAGTGCTTCTTTTAATCAAGACATTATTGTCTGCCTACTGAATGTGAAAGTTTGATACCAGTTAAAAGACAGGGATGAAAATATTGCTAATTGACATATTTCCCTAGTTTTGGATCACTGAAGAAAATGGAGAAAAGTGTTACAGACTCTGGTGTTTTGTCTGTGTTTGGTCTTAGTTATTTATCAGACTACTTGACAATTTTATTTTTTGTAAGTTAAGTAATTCTTCTAGCTTTAAAAGTGGAAGATTTTGTGGTAGCCAGATGGTTATGATAGTTATGATGGTGATGTGTAAACCATGTAAACGCCACCAAGACATCACAAGAAATAATTCTGGTTTTGATTAGCTGCCAGTTGAGGTTAAAGGCAGACTACCACATGAGTGCTATGCTTACTCGACTGCAGTGTCTCCCTCAGCAGGTAAGAGAGGCATAGCCTATGATGGAGAGGATATCTTCATATCAGTGGCAATAACAGGTATGGTGTACAGGGCATTAAGCATATATATTGCAGCTACAGCACAGTGTATATGCCACAGACTCCTGGGGGGAATAAGAGGGAGCAGTGGTGTGGATGTGGCTGGATTCTCAGTTTGTTCACTGTCTTCAGATGTATTTGCTTTCCAGACCCAATTTTGTAGCTGAATAAAAGATCGGCATCTGACTCCTGAGCAACTGACAGTCTTCTAACCGGACACCTGTGAAGTGGGAAACGAGAGGAAAGAGAAAGACAGTGGGCCTCATTTATCAAACGTGAGCCCAACGAATTTGATCGTAAATCGTTCGTAAATGTGTTTACGCAAAAAATGTGGGATTTAAAATCACTATTGGATTTCAACAGCAAAACAGGTGATGCTGTGTAATCCCGATTATATCACAAATAATTCTTATTTGGATTTTTACATGAATTCCATAAAACACTTGAACAATGTTTGCTATACATAAGGAGCAGAAACCATTGCTAAGATTTTCATTGCTATGGCTGACCTCGCTGTGTTTGCTCTAAGAAAAACTTATGCAGCAAGACGTCTCTGAAACACTGCAGAAATAGAACTGTCATGATACATTTAAGTTCTTATTTAATAAACATACATTCTTATGTTATTGGATTAATACAGCCAGCTGATTGGGCCATTAACTCTATAGGAATTTGTGATCTATTTTTCTCCTGTCTTTGAAAAATAAATCTAGATAAAGGTTGAGTATCCCTTATCCGAAATGCCTAGGACCAGAAATGTTTCAGTTTTTAACTGCTATACGCAAGTGAGGTCATGTGTGGAATTTTGCAGATTTTGGAGCATTTTGGATTAGGGATGGTCAACCTTAATCAACTACTTACACTACTGCACACAGTTTTTTTAAAAAAATTCTATTTCCATTAACAAAATATATGTGTGTATGTGTGTGTGTGTGTGTGTGTGTGTGTGTGTGTGTGTGTGTGTGTGTGTGTGTGTGTGTGTGTGTGTGTGTGTGTGTGTGTGTGTGTGTGTGTGTGTGTGAAAGAGAGAGAGAGAGAGAGAGAGAGAGAGAGAGAGGTTGAATTGAACTGAAAAAATAAGAGAGGTTGCGTGATGTATTCTACATTAACAATATTATTGTATTATTGTTACTCAAACTGCACTCACAGAAACAGCAACTTTATTAAGTTTGTCAAGGGGGTGAATCATGAAGGCATACACTAAACAAGAAAAACCTCATAAGGAAAGAGGAATAGTGGTCATAAACTGGTGTCCTTACAAAAAACCTGCAGTTCTGAGCAGTGGAAGAAACTTTTCTGCGACATGGATGGGTTAATGTTTGGCAGAAATCAAAGGATGTCCACAACCATTTTCTGTTCCACAACTTAGTGGCGGATATGTAATGGTGCAGGCAGTCATTTGTGGAAGTGTTGGGGTTTGATTAAAATTTTAATGGTAACATTATGACCAAAAGAGCACACTGTAGGTGCAAATACTGTTCCTTCACTTTGCTCCCATATTCTAAGGCAATATCATCCCATTCACATGGATAATGGTTTCAGCAGTTGCTCAAAACTTCAGAATTGCCTCCCCATTAACTAGATTTAAACATCTCTGAATCTATACGGGAAATTCTGGAATGTAGAATCCTGCATATTGCACATATTGCTTCATCTGTTGTTTTCAAGTCTAACTTTTTCTATTGCAGCACAGTACATGTCACACTCCTAGGAGACAACTGACACTTAGCATGAATATGGGAATGACCATGTCTCTGAAGGATCCATAAGACAAGGATCCAAAACACAATTTCCTCCCCATTGCAAAAAGTAGTTTTCTTTCAAATCCATCTTTACAACCTTTCAACAGTGACTAAAAATCTTTAAATATCTAGTATGAGAGATTTACATGTTGACTGCTACTGTTTTTGGGAGTTTTGATGATACTGTGATTGAAGCAGTAATTGAAAGGGCAAAATTAGTCTTGTGACTCGAAAACTATCCCTCTCTGATTGAGAAGCTTATTAAAAAGAACCAGGGGCACAAAACCCTTCTGGAATGAAACTTGTCCAGTTGTGGAATGTGACAGAGTGCAGGGATTGAAAGGGAATGCCAGCTGATTGGTAGGATTCACTGTAATTATTTCTCCAGCACAAGTGCACAAAATGCTAAACAGCTTATCCAAATACTAACAGGTTTAAAATCTATTCTAAAATAGTGATGATTCTCATTTACCATTGGGCCATTTCATTAAAGCTTATGTTTAGTTAGCTCACACTTGTATTGAACATATTCATACAGTACATTTTTAAAAATATATTATTTAATAGCAATTCCAGTTCAGTGTACAACTCATGCATACTGCAAGGTTTTAAGATCAACTGCATAGTTCAAATCCAGAAACTGCTGTTTATAAAGATGACCACTTTGTGCGTATGAAAGTGGTAAATGCAGTTGATGTTTGAGAGAAAAATTTTGCTCTCAGTGCATTTTTTTCTGTTCGTAAAAAGAATTTTAGGGATTTTATTAATGTGCAAAACCTAATAAATCAACTAAACCTAAAAAAATTTACCCAGGATTTACATTCTCTTGCTTCCAATTGTGTTTGTATGTTGTGTGATTTACAAAATGCAAACTTTTTGGCCAATGTAGACACTAAAATAGTTACAATGCATACAAGTGCAAGAATTAGCACTTTTGATAAAATAAACAAGTTGATAAAAAATATTGCATAAAAGAACGCCTGATAATAATGATAAAAAAAAGTAAAAACGTCAGCTAAAGCCCTCCCAGGCTTTATGCTACATCTGTCAGTTGCAACAACTGGAAGCATTGCTACTCTTTTCCATTAGCCATGAAACATTTACCTATCTATCTATCTGTCATGGCATGTCAAAGGAATACAATGACAACATTTCTGTAATTTTAGGTTGAAGGTCTTTCTATGACCATTTTATTTGGCATGACAATTAAAAGTGAAATTGAAATATTAATTTGGGTGATATCATTTTGCCCATCCCAAAGAGCCTAAACCCTGTTTGTGAATTTCAGAAACATCTGTAAGAATAATTGTAACTGTATAAATCTTATTTATTTGCCATTTGAAGAGTCAGTTTTTATTTGTTATGACATTTAATAAACTAGCCCCTATCTAGCACATCACTCTGACTTCTGACTAGACACAGAAAGCAATCTTAGAAATTATTCTAACCTTAAGATAAACCAGAGATTTTCTAGATCCTAATATGCCATTAATCGTCATGCAGAACTATTTTCCTGTGGTTTTAATGTTCCAGGAATATTGTAATCTTATTTTATATATTCTGCCCAGAAACGAATATGACATCTGATTGAAACCTAAGGCTAAATGAGGAGATGTCATTGTGTAGAAGAAAAAATAAGGCCTCGTTCTGTGAGGTTTCGTCCTTGCTTCAACAACAACTGTCTCTCTCTCTCTCTCTCTCTCTCTCTCTCTCTCTCTCTCACACACACACACACACAATGATAGATATTTTAGCCTCAATGAATGAAACCACAGTAACACCTTTGTCCTTCCTTTGCTTTGAATACAATTGCGTCAAACAGATCTCAGTATCTCTCAATTAACTGTTTCATTGAAAGTTCATCAATGTATGACTCAAATTATTTTTTTAGGGATTTTATTTCTATTAAAGTGTATTGACTATGGACCAGTGCCATTTTAGCCTTACTTAAAACATCTCCCTAAGCAAGGTTAGTCAAATTCTATTAGCTGTTCACATCCTGGACAAATTTTCTCAGGAAGAATGTTTTGTTCCATGGGTCTAGCCTTGAATTTGTATTTGCACTTTGAAATTAACAGATAATGAGTGATATTAAAGGTAGCCCAAGTGTCTTTCAGTTTTTAGTTTCTTTCTATATTCCTTCTATAAACTAAATAAATTTAACAATGTCTAGTAATCAACAGCAGACAAGACTATTAATAAGATCATTTATTGAGGGTACTGACACCATTTGACACCAACTCATTAACAATTTGTTGGCTTTTTCCATTACAAAGTGATTTTGTCTTGGTAAATTTCAATACAGTTCATTTGGTCATTTGTCATTAAACAGATTTATTCAGACATTTTTTTCATATGTCAATATCATAATTATATAGTATTTTAAGACTTTGTCACAGAGAAGGGTCCTTTGGTGGAATCACTGTTATAGATATAACTCTATTTTTATTTTATGGTTATATTTATGCAGTGGAAAGGTCCATTCTATTGATTTCCTATCTACTGTACTTGTAAGACCAGGGTGTGGAAGTGTTTTATACCACCAGTAATAGTCTTTCTTCATTCAGCAATGTGCACCGTTAATATTGTGCTGCTGATAGAAATAGCCAGCTGAGCTACCTAGTTTAATCACACTAATCTTTAAGCCTGAAAATTGCAAGCCATGCCAAATCTCAAAATGTAGCTTGACTGTTATATATTACTTACTTACTGACCACAAAAGGGCTGGTAACATGCTATAAATAGAGAACTTGTGCTGCCTTTGGAATATTACTGGACAAACCAGGAACATCTAACCGGCTAAGTGGTGCTGCATCATTTGTATTACATTGGAACCAAGGGTAGACATCCTTACAAGACACCTATTTTTTTCCTTCAGTAAGACTGGCAATAGGCAAGTAGGCTGCATTGGGAAGGGCAGCATTGCTATCATGGGCCACATAATTCTCTGACAATTTGGTAATCAATCTGTCAGCACATACATAAGACAGCCCATAAACATCACAACAACACATCAGTAGAGTTCAGGTGCTTTCCAAAAAATGAATATTATGGCCACTTTATCAGTGCCTTTAGTACCGCAGATTCACCTCAGGGCTATAGTCACAGGATCCAGTCAAGGTTTACTCTTATAGAATAGCATAGATCTCTGTGATGCAAGGGAGGTATCTAAACAAGTTTTTAAGCAATATGTTCAATCTCTGTCTCTTCTGCCCCATTTTAAAGGTGGGTGTGGTGACTGAAGAGGTGGTTATAGTGTGTTTAGTCACACACATACACACACACAACCTCACGGCTACCATTCAAATGCAAGTTTTCAATATTTTATTGTTGAGATAGATAAGATAAACCATAAAATGTAACTTAACAGGCTGGCCCAAAATAGCATGGTAGCATAAACCACTTGTTCAGTCTTGAAAGCATATGCGAGTATATACTTTGCAAAGAAAGATAACTGTCACAACATTCCATTTTGTATTGTCATTATATTAGAATTTTATACTAATTACTAACAATGTTTGGCTTATGTGTGTGTGTTTTGTTTTTTGTCTTGCCCACCAAACATCGTTTACATGTAATTTCATGTCAAAAGCTCTTATCTGTGAATTGCAAACCACTCTCAGTGAATGTGTTTGAGGGTCTCTTTTCCTTAACCTAATGGCAAATATAAATACCACTGCTGCTCAATATCATTCAATAAAATAAAGACTTAAATGCACTGGGCTCAGCTGTGCCGATATCATCAATTTGACAGTCCTATAGAGGAAGGCTAAAGTTGGGCCTTGAGGGTCGTTCTTTCTGCATATTGATTTGAATAGGATTTATCTAACTCATTTTTCATGGCATTATTGCTGTTAACTTTGCCTCTGGAGTGATGTTTTTAAAGATGCTCAATCTAAGTTTGCTGTGTTCACTTCATAATTTATATTAGCCAGCTAACTAGATCATAGAGCAGGGTTTGGTTCAGATGGTGGTGTCTACTCTCTTCTATCCCCCTTTCTCCCTCTCTCTCATCGTTGTGGCCGACCTGCTGGCTCCAGTCCATGTCCTGACCACTGAATGTCATTGTAGAAGAATTCTGTTCTTTATGAGCACCTGGACAGGGAACATGGTGGGGCAGGAGGGGGTTGGAAAAAAACATCAAATTAATCCACTAAAAGCCTTTTAGCAATATTGCCTTCCAGCCATGGTCTGGCTCAGAGTGCCTCCCTTCATTTAATTCCACAAGAAATTTAATTTAGTCCGAGAGCTATTCATTTCGTGAATGAATCTTCCACCGTTTTCTCTCGTCCCTTCTCCACTTTCACTCCCTTCTTTATCTCCATATCTCTGCGTCACTTACTTTTCTTTATTTCTTTCTCTCTCTCTGGGCAAATTGTCATGGTGATGCCAAACATGCCTGCATGTCCCAACTATTCTTTCTCTTTGCTCTTCACGTCTCTCCTTCTTCTTGTCTTTCTTGCTTTGCTGAGTCATTCCGCCATTTTTGTTAAGTGGTATGGCACTTCTTCGAAAGGACACCCTCCTACCTTTCCATTTGATTTACTCAGCTGTACTTCCACTAGGACATTACTCATGTCTGTTATGCATATGAGGAGGAAAGAGGAAGAAGGGAGGGAGGGGGAGAAGTACACTCTGTCTTTTGGGTGCTTAATTGTGCATATGAAAGAAGGAGGAATCATGATGTCAAAAATGTGTGCAGCTACAATTAGTTGTCAGTCATCGACTTTTTTCAAAAGGTTATAAATAAAATACAGTGATCAATTCAAATCTGTGGGTTACTGTTAGCGTAAGGTGGCTCAAGCCATTTCTCCTGTCAAAATATGTCATTTTCTCATCACTGTTTTCACCCAGATTTCATTCTGGATGTGGCTGCACAAAAGCTCCTCTTCCTTGTTCTGGGTTTGGATTCAGTTTGAGACAGTGTTGTCCTAGTTTTCCATTGTTACCTATATTGTCAATTTCCCAACAAAGCAGGCTCACTTGTCAGGTTAGTGATGTTAGAATACTATGTGCCTGAGCAGGTGACAGCCTGTTGTGAGATAAAGGACATTCCATGGATATATTTCATGAATAATCTGAAGACCAGTTATTTGTTTTGATAAATCCTGATCATGTAGGTGGGGCTCCAGCAGGAGGAGCTAATTCAAGCCAACCAATGACCTATCCTACCCTAGCTAAAACTTGATAGAGCCAATCAAATTTCTGGGAAACAATCTCCTGAGATACTCTGCCAAATGTTTCTAAATAAGAAGTTCATTGTCATATACATAATATAAATGCCCTTTAATAGTTCTAATAGTCTTTAATAGTATTAATAGTACCAAATGCCTTTTAACCCAAGAATAGCTGCTACCCGCAAAATTTGTGCTACCCAGTGTCTGATGCTAGCCATTATCTATTAAATACCTGACATAATCTATGCATGTGTAGATGAAGACTGCTAGAAAACAATTACTTCTTAAAACAATAAATCACTGTACAATGTAGCATTGATAATGACTTGCATCACCTCAGTTGCAATGCACTAATGTAGACGGAAACCATCCTCATTCCCTACTTGGTCTTTCCCCTGATGACGTAACCTGTGGGCCTCCTAGTTGCTCAAACCAGTGTGCAGTAAAAATGAAATAATTTAAGAGATTACATCATTATTGGTATGGTTGTACCTGGACATACAGCCTCCAAGTGACTCATTGTTACAAATGATGTAATTTATTTTATTATATTTTGGTATATCAAGTAAATATTAGTGCAGTTGCTGGAGCCAGACGCTGTGCTGCTCTGATGTCATTGTTTGTTCAAAATACATTTATTGAGGTAAGGAAATAAATAAATTGACACGTTTTTAAAATATAGTTACATTTATGAGAAATACAATTGAATAAGAATAGGTATATTGAAAGTACATACGAATATGAAACATACCTTTCTATTTCAGCATTAAAACTGTTCGGAGTTTTGGATTTGGAATTATGCCCTGTAATCTCTGTAAATTAAATGCTCATTTTATAAGACTGAATGTCATATGCATTTTTTCATGTTAAAAAATTGAACTTTGTGTCTTTGTTTATTGTTCCTGTCATTGAATACATTCAAATTTACATGTAGAAAAGTGAGCACAATTTCTCTAATTTTTCATTCTTTACATTTTTTCCCATTTCCAAGCATTGTTAGTCCATGCTTTGCCTGAATATCACCTTACAGTTCGTATCCAAAATTTGGGGTGGCTGAAGAGGGGTTGTTCAGTTAGGGGTTGACGGCACACCAGATGGGGGTGGTGGCGTTGTTGGGTTGCAAGTATAGTTGGGTTGCAGTAAATTTTGCAAATAACTAAATTACTAAAATATTGAATGAATGCATGTGAATATAAGAACAAGAATGTGACCTGGGTCATTTGTGTGTCTAACACTTAATGCTTTAAAGTTGTCAGCCATGCACTGATGCTATCATTATGCTCATTAAAACTATATTTGAAAGTCAATCCTTTCAACTGTAGTTTAGTCTTTAAGTATACAACAAGTATAATAATGTATTACATTCTGATATACCACACAATACTTTCTTAATACAGCATTTAAATATTCTACAAGTGTGCTATTATTCATGTTTTATTCACTTTGTGTATTTAAAAAAACATAATCTTATTCAGGGACCTATATTGATTCAAAATACACTTGATCCTTCCATTTTCTTTGATCTCTGCTGTAATATTTCAAAGTGCAATTAATTCTATAGCCCTCCATTTGTCACTCAGTAAGCACGTACTGTTCTTGAAAGGTGTTTTCAAGTGGACTTTCAGGGCAGTCTGATGGCCCGTCCTAATTGTGTATCCTAAAAGAAAAGACATGGTGAGTCCTGTGAATTTTCTGTTGATCAATTACTTTGAAAGGATCTTTGGTACATATTTATCAATTTTGGTCAATTACTAACTTACTTCTGTAAATGGCACTCACCCCATGCCAGCTAAAACACATTCATGTGAGTCAAGAAAACTGCTGGCTTTGACTATGCAGTGAGCTTTTATCTGTGTGCTGAACAAAATCACCAAAAAGCTTGCCTTGTGTTTTGGGCGTTTCTATTGATCTGAAAACAGTTTAAGTTAGCTTACTGAAATGCTTAGCGATCAGACGTCCTTTACTAGATATTGTTGGCGTTTTTCCACTGAGGGATTTTGTGTTATTTTAAGAAGCTTGACCTTTATCCAATCCCACGAGACTCATAATCTCCATTTCAAATAACCCCCCCCACACCCCCACCTCTCCAACCCACAATGTCTAAGTATGAAGCTGCCTCACCTCCTCCACCGATCAAAGCACCTGCAACACCTGACCAGCAAGGCTGCATGGTGGGGATCCCCTTCCTTTGATATTCACCTGTTTTCCAGCTGCAAGTGACCCCCACCCCATTGCCCCCCTTCCCCCGCCCCACCACCCAGCATCCCAACTTCATATGCGGACCTTTCCTTGAGTAAAAAAAAAAAAAACCTTCCCCCAACTTAATCTATCACCTATCTATCTATCATTATAAATAAATAAGGATTTTTGGATGCTTAATTGTAGTGCACTTGTGAAAGACATTAATACTGTATTAAAGGTCATAGTCTTCAAAAAACAAAGATCTTGATTTTTTCCAGTTTCTGTCTGCTGCCTGCTTTCCGTTTCTTCTTAAAAACTTAACACTCCAGCGAAAGGCAATATTAAATGATTGTCTTTTCTTGTTACTACAGGAGGTTGGTTTCCTACTGTTATACTTCAGCTTAAAAATAGTTAGAGATGTGGTTTCTTGTTTAGAATCTAGCAAGGGAGACAGTGGATCATTTTACACATTGGAGCTTTAAGGGATGAAGGTAGTTGCCTTAGCTGTAGAACAGAAATGCTTCTTTCAGTTTTATTTCTGATCGCTAGCTAATCTTACTGATTCAGCTTCAATAATGTGTATAGACTAAGCACATACTAGTCCTCTGACAAGAAAATGGCACACTACACTTTGTAACACCACACCATGCACTGTAAAATAGAAGCAGAAAGCTAGCTGTGAGAATTAAAAGAACTGATTATTCCTAATTATTTATAGTTATATGCAGCTAGATATCATCAATTCAGATAATGGATAGGATTGGTTGAGTTCTGATGAACAAGCAGTCCTCTCTGTTGAAAATACAGTCGGCCTGCCTTATCCACAGGTATATGTTTCTAGGACCCACGCGGATGAGCAAAAACCATGGATGCTCAGGACACTTGATAAAAATATTATTTTACCCTATATTTGTTCATAACTTGAAAACCCACCTATATGTACTACTAAGAACTGCTAAAACCCACATAATCATACTGACTATTGTATTCTAGTATACGCTGAGTGCAGGAATTTCAATTGTTCTTTTTCAAGAATTTAAAAAAAAATATTTTCGAACTGTGGTTGGTCAAAACCGCGGGTGCCAAACCCACAGATAAGGCGGGCCAACTGTACTAAGCTGGGAATGAAAAAATATCTGAGCTATCTCTTTTGGTTACATGAGCTGAACCTGAAATGTCTTCTGTTAGATAAGTTGCTGGGTGTCTTAGAATTCTTTTTTTTTTGAAGGTTCATGAAGGATGTATGTTCTGTCCCCCTACAACTCCTATTTTAACAGAGCTACTTTACATCCAAACTGGACTCACTCAAAGAATTAACCACAATGTGAAACCAAAGTGGGTCTTATTCCACAGGAGGCAGAATTTAAACAAAGAAAGTGTTCCAACTCTCCATTCAGGGTCACTTTACAAAAACTGTGCCAAGAAATGCATTAAAACCCTTTTATACTCCATAGATTTGGCTGGATATACAGTAATGGAGTCTGGACAACATATTAAACATTTAGCTATGGTCTGCAGTAAGATGGGAGTTACCTGACTATTACCCATTCTCTAGTTTTTTTTTAATTGCCATATGTATTGATTCACATTATGGATGCTTTTCCAATACAACATGCTACAGGGCAATGGGTAGGTGAATGGTCACCATAAATAAGTTGTCTCTTCAAATAATTTGATGAAGGATTTAGGATGTTGTCAAATCATCTCTTTTTCATGGAATAAATGGCTTTCCCCTGCCTTCTCTTCCTGCTCACTTCCAGGCGGGGGCAGGCATCCTTAACCTGGATTGGTTCCTTTCATCACCTGCATATGTGCTGCTCCATTCAGTTGATATGCAGATAAGACAATTCATTCTGCTGGAGAAGAGAAAATCATACTCTTGTGTTACAATGTTATACACAGTGACTAGCAGTGTGAAATAAATACACTTATTTTAAGAGTTTAAGTTCAATTATTTAAAATGAGCGTCTAAGAGTTTAAATCTCCTAATTTATACTTCCATAAGTTAGCACCTTTGAAAACAGGTATGCACCCACTTCTACTTTTCTAGGACAATTAATTCTGCTGAAGAGTGACTTGATTGTGAAACTATAATTACAATTATTTACATTGCATGAGGTGTATTTTGGCCAGGATGTTTCAAACATAATAGAAATGAGAAAATATCAGAAATATTGATGGAATATAGTATATATAAAATTATTTTAAAATGACGAAGCAAAATGTATAGGCTGATGCCCATTCCATATCCTATCCACACATATTATGTACACTAAATGTTTAAAATGCAACACCTATGCAGTGCTAGTGGAATATAAATGCTCTAGTCAATACATTGTGCATACAATAATTACACAATTTTTTAATTGTCTTCCTTGACAGGTTCTACATCTTTCTATTCTTGATATCTAGTGATAGTATACTATTAATGTGTCACAATAACCATGATATTTGTAATACCCAGTGAATTGTCAGTCGTTAACCATTTATCCGGGCCCAGACCGCATTGAGAATCTGTTGAAATGCATAATTATTATTATTACCATCATTGTGTAATACCACAAACATGTAGTTAACCAAATATCTGTATTTTCTCAGTTATGTCCTCAGTCAAAATAACACCTGTACAGGTAGAATTTAGAAATATCACAAAATGTCAAAAATGGTAAGTCTATCACTGAAGCTGGGCTTATCCAGCTAGCCAGGGTAAGAAGGGGGTAATAGGTTCCCTGGTGTCCTGACAAAATTCCAACATGGTGCTCTCAACCTGGTCACCTTATCATCTCCCAGCTTTACTGGTTCAATAGTTCTCTCCCTCTCTGCCTCACATAGCTGATACGTGCTGAATGTTCATGCACAAAATGGCTGCTGTGTATCAATCAAGTGGATGCTACAGATTTGTGGTTAAGACTTGCCTCCCTCTATCACTTTACTGTGCAGAGATCATGAAAAGAGTCATGTACATGCAATGTAATAATAATAATAATAATAATAATAATAATAGGAATATTAATTCAGAAAATACAGATCAAACCCATCCTCTTGATTAAGCTCTCACCAGACCACAATCCTTTTGTGTCCTCTTTTACGAGTGGTAAGTTAAGGTATCGCTATGGTTGAAGCAGGGCCATGCTACGTTGCCAGAGCGAGGAAGGCTGGTCTGATCCTCACATCCCATGCTGCCTCTCTGCCTCCCTCGGCACCTCTCCCCTGTGAAGGTCACTCACGCAGTGTGAGCGAGTGCCCGTCTCTCCTCGCGTGCTCCCAGGCTCTGACAGAAAGCGAGTCAGAGGTGCGATGGCCTCGGGCAGCCCTGCCCTGAAAATTCCTTTCACTGTTTGTCAGCCCATGTTGTCTGATTCGCACATGGAGGACCCAAATTTCAGGCCTGGAGGCACATCATAGTCACTGCCGGCGGTAGGACTTTAATTAAATGCTTCTTGTGGCATTGGAGTTTGTGTTGTGTTTATTTTTTGAGGGTCTGGGATTGCATCTACCTTGTCACTAGCTGGAAAATTGACAGTTGTTCATTTCCACACCAGGTAGAAAAAAAAGTTGTTCCTAGCAAAACATACACTTTTGAATACATCAGTGCACTAGTATGCAAAGGGTTATTGTTATTTTTGTAGTTCTTTTGTACCGTAAAAAGGATTTTGCTCAGTTAACTTCTAACTAAATGTGTCTCTCCTGCCTTGGACCCTTTGTACCAGAATATATTTCTCTGCCCAAATATTCTCCACAATTCATTTGTAGGTGTTGTCCAGATGGTTTCCAGAATTATCAGGGGATTATTTGCTTGTTCTTCTGTGCAATGTTTTCAGGATTGTGGAGACTATGGCTGGGACCAAATCAGACACACTTAGGGGTCTATTTTCTAAGATCTAGAATAAGGGGTGTTATTTTGCATTCACACCCGAAGTATTTGCTCATCTTATCATTCCACTCTTTGTGGGCTATCAGCTAAGAGTCATTATGTAAATGACTCCAGCTGAAAATGGCTATATTTAAATGAGGGATTTTGCATGTTTGGAAGGGATCTCCTATCTGGTTAAAAGGAAAAGGGATACTGTTACACTGAGCTAGTCGGCAAAACTAATACATCACGACTAATGCATTACAAACTAATGTAGAGATGTCCATTGTATATTTGTATATTCATTAATGATAACCTGCAAAAATAACAATCCATTTATCTTTCAGTTTTAATGTAGACAGACCTCTCTGCACCTTGTTAGTTAATTATTTTGAAATTAATTTTTCCCCATGATTTTATATAAGCAATCCTGTCGTAAATCAACTTCTTTGCCTCAATAAGGACATGCAATTCAGGCTTTACACTACAACATACATTCCTTTGAGTATTTTATATTTTATTGCAGACAGTTCTGGTCTGTGTTGGTGAAAGTATTCTCTGGGTTAATGAGTTTAGAATGGAGAAAATGCTGAAAGGCAAATCCAAAAGAGGTAGACCACTTGAGGTTAAAGGAAGCAGTTAAGTAATTTAGTGTAATGTGGAACTATGGTATGTTAAAAACAGAAGAACCAAGTAAAAAACCAGATAGCATTACTGGTCGTATGTTAAAGATTAATCTTTCCTATCCTAAAATGATAGTTTTGGTGGCTGCTAATGAGTTCCTGGCAAGCATATCTCTCTCTGACTCTGTTCTCATGAATATACATTAGCAGCAAGGCATGGAGCATATTTTTGATTTTGAATGATTGGCAGTTACAACCATTCTACACATATCAATAGCTGTTAGATTCAGAACCAAACATGTAACTGTCTCCTTGTTAATGAATATGCATAAGCACCTGCCATCATCAGAGCACCAGTTTGGTTCAACAACGCCAGGACAGAACTATCTATACTAAATTCTGGGAGTCAGATATCTCACAATTGAATAAATCATCTTTGAGCTTGTCATTGCACAACACAGAATTGAGAATAAGACATTCTGGAGTGACAATTCACCCTCTTAGGGATCCATGTCCTGTCACAAACCACTTGGCCCCAGGGGACTGATTTCCCAGCTGTCACCAGTTAATTAAATCTTAATAAGTAAATCATGGACTTTGTGTTCTTAAACATTGTACTGACACTAATGTTTACTACAGAGAATGGGGGAATTGTAATATTTTCTCTATGCTTGTGTGTGAAAATGCTAACCATCTCCTTTGAGACTGAATTACATCTTGACACAGACACACACACACACACACACACACACACACACACACACACACACACACACACACACACACACACACACACACAGAAAAGTCTTGCAGTGTGAGATGAATGAATGATGCAAGCCTACACCCAGGTAAAACATTACAGCAGAGTCCAGATCAGAGCATTGTTCAATTCAGTGATCCACCATTTAAATACTTTGATGGGGTCAAATGCAGGTAACTAATGTGTTCAAAGCTATTATATAGTTTAAACTCCTACTGTCAGGCAAGAATCTGTTATTTTTAAGCCCTTAGAAGGATCGGTTGAACCATGTCATTTTCCATTAAAAAACAACCCTGCATCTAATCATCCTATTTTCTCAACAGGTTGTCAAAACAAGGCCTAGATTGCCTGACCAGGTTCTTTGTCAGATTTATTGAATCGATTTCCTGATTTGCTACAGATTGAATATGTGTGAAGCTCTCGGTAATAAAATAGAACACAAGAGCAGAGAAAAAGAATCCGCAGAAAGATGAGTGCTTCTCATCTCAGCTGTTTTAGTGTCATTTCTGTGCGACACTTTGAATTTAAAGTTGATAATGTCATGTTTTCACAGGCAGAACACTAAAGTGGTCTGACTGAATACCTCATAAACGCTGGACATCAACGCCAAGCCAGTCAGACACAGATGCCTGTTGGCTTCAGGCCTGTGTAAAACATGCTTTCATTCTTCCCTGATCACCTTTGGTCCTTCATTTTCCTTTAGACCCTGTAGGGACTTTAGGACCTGTACACCCTCAACTCCACCAAACCACACAGGCACTCAACAGCGATATGAGATTTTGCTTTTTTCAGAAGCGGGATCAAAGCTGTGCCTTCTCATCTGCTGCCTGCTGGGTTTTTTTCACTGCATACTTCTTCCTCTCACACAGTCACTGGAGCCAATGTGAGCTCAGTAGCTGCCACGTCATGTTCAAAACTTTCAAACAAGCACACTGCCATCACAGAGACCAACAACCGATGAGTTTCTGCAAAAATAGTATAATTCAGCTTCATCTTTGTCAATAGATGTGTCCGTCCATTAAAATGTCACCTGTGGAGACACACCACTGTCACACATTGTGCCCCATATCTCAAGCTGAAACCTTAACATGGCTACCTTTGAAAGTGTTCCATTTGCCTCTGTCCTCAAGCACAGCATGTGATCACAGTGTGCAGAGGAGTGAGAGAGAGTGAGAGAAGAGACACAAATGAGTCATGCCTTTGGAGATGAGACTTGGGTGCACCAGCTGTATGCATTAATTTTTCGATGAAATGGGCAGTGCAACCAGGTTTCATTTTACAGCAGTACTGCTTACAAGACCCTTGCTCTTGCGTTTGGTGTTGTCACAATGGGAAGAGCAATTGCAACCACTGATATTACTGTCTGGCTTGGTCATTATTGTTTTCTAGAACAGCTGTAAAACAATGTGTAATTTTTCTTCATAGGTCAACATTTTTACTCTGGGATTTTGCTTGACCACAGCACTGCAGGTAGTGTTGGTGAAATTAGACTTCATTAACACCTGTTAGGATGGAGATTCACTCAGCTGTCAGTCGATGACTCATTTAAACCAATCAAAATGTTTCTCCCCACAGCCAATGTGATCTTTGGCCCAAATCATTAAGGCACTGGTACTGAAGGGTAGCCCCTCCAGTTTTTGCATGAACCTCGCTTTGCTATTAGTGATGGGAACTGTCATTCATTTTGGTGAGCAGGTTTTTTTGGCTCCGTTTGTTTCAAAAGATTTGTTTGTTTGACTCTCTCATTCATTCGTTCAGCAGTACTTCCGGAAAGACCTAGGTGTTGCTCGGTTCATCGTCTGTTCTACCAGTGATTCAAACTGCATCCACTAGTTCTTCTGTATCTGCTAAAATGTGAGCAAATAATAAATAACCATAATGATTACTTGCCATGGTATAGATAGCTTTCATTAAAGCCACTTGCATTTTTGTAGCCTATTAATCCAAGGAAAATAAAACACAATATTTTCAGTTTCTCTGTTTATACTAGATTATTAGATTTTTTTGTAATGTCCCTTTTAACCCATTAGCATTTTTATTGTATTATTGTTAATTTTATCATATGTATGCTCGTAAGTCACATACAAAATTATTACTTAACAAATATCATAACATCAGCTACAGCATTAATAAACGTTTTACAATCCACAGCTTCATGTCTGGTTTCATATGAAATTGTATATGAAGTTGTTGCTTAAGTTGCTAATAGAAAGCTACCTAAAATGTTCCAAAATTACATAATATCTAATGCTAAATTATCTTATCAAAGCTTATAAACACTTAATGAATGATGAAATAAATTAATGCAATTAATGTGATACACTTGGTTTCACTTTTTTAAATTGTTTTAATTGCTGTCATTATGTAACTGGCTCCAGTATTAGGCTGCAGAAAATTAAAATGACAAACATAATTTAGCTAAATATTATTTGTAATAGCCTAACAATTCTTCAGGTCCAAGGAATGTGCACTGCACTGCCTACTAGAAGCATAAAATTCAAGTTCTACTGCATTGAACTTTCAGTTCAGACCAGTTCATGGTTCTCGTTCGCTGGCTCTCTGGCTCCGTGGCTCCGTGGCTCCTTAAGTTCACTCATCATTAATTGGCTCCTTTTGCCTGCCCTGCTGACATGCATGTTCATTTGCAGCTGTTTGATTGGCTTTTCAGTAAGCCTAACAGCTTTCACAAATACTGGCTTGATAAATAGTTATTGGCCACTGTGTAAGTCATTAAAATCATTGTATTAGTCTAGAGCAAGGGAGGAGCAGGCATCGGAGATGGAAGTCTCAGGGCTTGGGGAGAGCGCCAAAAAGAACAAATCTGTAAGAGGACTCTGGTCAGTTTGTTCATTTGAAAGTTTTGTTCGAAAAGATTTGTTCCTTTGCAAACTTCCCATCACTATTTACCATATTATTTTGGCATTAATTGTTAGGTAGGAGTACTGATCAACGACCAGTTCCCCCAGTCCATATTCTAATCGTATCCATTCCTTGATGAATATTAAATTGATTCTAGATAGGAAATACTGTTGAGATGCATCATGAATATAGGCCCTTGTCTGTTAAACAATCAAGTGCAGGCCAACTTCGCTGCTTTGAAATGGGCTATAAATATCGGTGTTTGCTTTTCTCCTGCTCTTCTGGTTGTTAAGCTCATTATCACCTGTTTGCCTGGTTTCAGAATGAACTATTTGCAGATAGTAATGGCTGGATTCGATTCTGAAAAATGGCAGAAGTATTGTTGCCTCGCATACACAACATTAATGATTTACTTGCAGTGAATGCATTTCAAAGATAAAAAAAATCACCATGGAAACAGCCTTCACTTATATTAAAGAATGCATTTTTCCATAACCCAACCTACCCCCTTGTGGAACAGCTGTTGGAAATGTAATTTTAATCACACCTCTTAATGCAGTTGTACTGTTTGAAGTGTAAAAATGCTCAAGTGTCCATGCAACCAGTGGAGGTACCCATTTCAGCGGCAATTACTTTAATGAAGTCAAACTCTTTAACAGACAACTTGAAGATGTTCTCAAAAAAAGCCTTGGCAGATTAGGATACAGATACAGGAACTCTGTATTTGAATCTTTTTTCACTTGGGAAAAGGCTCTCTCATAGGTAAAAAAGATACGAAGGATTGTAAAGAAATATACACAGCAGAAACAATATTACCCACAATCCTGTGCCCTTTAATAACTGCTCTGATTCAGTACCCTCAGTGACTGCAGATTTCACTCTGGTTAGGGGCATCTGCTGCATGCCTAGATATGAAAAAAGAATACCAATTTTTTTTCAACTTAATTGAAACTACCTGACAACATACAGTATGCCCATGACATTGTAGCATTAGATCAACATAGGCAGCCTAAGCCGAGTCTCCATAGGTGCACTTATTGGAGTTTTGGTTCACTTGAGCTCTAAATTACCTAATTAGCTGCATAATTGAACATATTAAAATTCCAAACATTGAGGGCCCCTGCTATCAGAGATTTCATGGGTAACTTTAAATCACTGCGTGATTTAAACACTAAAAGAATTACACATTTACCCAGTCAAGTGAGTAATTACTGTGTTTCAGAGTATTTAGGCAAAGCAAACATGGAATGTGGAAAAGGAGGCATCTTAGCCCCATAGAGGAACACTTGGAACGTGGCTCTCCTGTTATATCAGGGCTTGCAAGCTAAACTGCTGTGAAGGGCAATATACTCTGTAAACACACTTCCCACTTCCATGTCCATTTTAGTACTTGGGATCTCCCATGCAAATGATTAGAACAACACATATGGGCTGAAAAATACTGTGGCTAAGGAGGCCATTCAGAAACACCATCAGCCTCTAAGTTTCTCCGGTGTAACCCATTTGTGTTAGCATGTCAACTGAGAATGATACCTTGTAATTATTGTGAGCCTTTGTGAGGAGTTAGGGTATGGCCCCATGAAGGAGTTCTTTGAGCCTACTGATTTGATTGGGCATCAGGCCTCTGACTCAGACACACGCTCGCTCAGGCACACCATCGAAAGAGAAAGTGGAGACTTTCCCATGTCTTTGACAGTGGAAGGTTTAAAATGGAAACATTTCAATTGGTTTGCTGGCTGAAAGCCCCTCCCTCACAATTTCATCAGCAGTAATTTATCGACACCCCCACCATCACACGAAAAATTCATTTGGAATTACTGGAACTTGAGATTTCTTCAATTTGCAGTCCATCATGTCTCTACTCCTCCACATACATCAGAAAACCAAATGACTCTGCACCTGTTATGTGGCAGCCATTTTGTGATGGGTAGGCATTAGCTGTAAAACATCATTCAGGAGTTCCATCTACCCTCTGCCTTTCCCCTTATGAGCGAATGGGAGACAAAGGACAGGACCAGTGTCTGGTTTCTGGTGAGAAGCCAGAGCTCCCTGTGTGACCTGCACTGCCATTTCCAGACAGCATTTCTTTAAATTTTAATTGACAAGCCACCAGGAGCCTGCAGCTGGGGAAAGGGCCAAGGGTCACATCAAAACACATCATCTCTCCACTGACAAAGAACAGAAGTAACACAACCCAACAACAAATACAGGGAGGGAGGGGCTGGGGAATAAACAAGCTCCAAGCAGCATTTGGAAAACTAGCATTTTTTACAGGATGGCTGTGTGCATATAAATAATTAAAAGCTAATCAACTCGTTATCGCCTTGTTGGCTTGGCAGCGGCTGATTCAGGCTGTGTGTGTGTGTGTTTTGGGGGGCTGTCATTAGGCTGTCTCCATGGCAGCCAGCAGAGCTTCCCTTCGAAACTCTCCACCCCAGGGCCCCCTCTGTTGTTCCAGGGCATATTGACACCCAGAGAATAGCACCAGGTTTATGTCATGTAACACTTAAACCTTTTGCACAAACTGAACATATGGTTTCATCCAATTTCCAACTTGCACATTTAATGAAAATGTACATGCATAGGTATTGAAAATATTCACTTTAACCTCCATTCTTTTCTGGGAATAGTCAGATAAAAATCAATTAGCTGTATATTCACTTCAAGAGGTATTCAATGGTAGCAGCATCATTTACACTAAAATCAATTTACTAATGTAAATCATTTTCGTAAATTTACACTTTACAGTAAAATGCATTAACAGGTGATCGGAACATAAGATTTGTCACATCATGGGGTTTTCAGAAGTTTAGGCTCCCACTCTATCCTCTTTTCTGTTGTAAGGTGGAGTATGAACACAGTCTAGGCCTGCTTGCTAAAGCTGGCAGCTCATTTGTTTGGAGCTTAATTACAACAAGCAGCAATTAACAACCAGCTGTTCTCAGCCCCCTGAATGGTTGTGTTGAGGTTTGTAGTCCTCACCAGTGGGGGTGGGGAGTGTGGGGGTATGGTAGGACAGGTGGGTGTACCTCAGTGTCACATGACCTCATCATGGAGGATTTACCCACCCAGATTTCACAGGTGAACCCCCCCCGGCTAGGAGCATGCGAAAGCGTAAACATCGGTCCATGAACCCTCGGAGATGGAGGAAGCGCATCTGCTTCAGCTGATATCAGCTCAGACGGTTTCCCGGGCTCCTGAGCCCATGGCCGAGTCCCGCGCCATTGCACTCGGGCCCTGATGGATACTGAAACACAGAGGCCCCACCGTTCTTTCCTGAGAGTATTACAGGTCTGGCAATGCCAGACTCAGCGGCGCGCTGACAGACTGAGATAAGCTATCATACAGCACAGAGAGCAGCGGCTCCACCTGTTGCACAGTGCAGCAGGTTTAACCACGTATGTGTGTTTGTGGGTGCATGTGTGTGCGTGTGAGTGCCAGCGCATGCATGCATGTGTAAACATATGTGTATTTGTACATGTTTGAGTACTGGCAAATGCATGTGTGTGCACAAGTGTTTATGTGCACCCCTGTGTGTATGCATGTCTGTATATGTATATGTATGAATGTGTATGTGTGTGAGTGCTGATGGTTGCAATTGCGTTCTTGTGCAACTGTCAACCTCTTCTCAAAAATTGCCATTTGGTATGTTACAAATAAATTGAATGTTTGAGTGAGCATTCCAAACCATGTCACATAAGAGCTGAAGCACAAACTTCTATCTGTAGTCAACAATGCAATACAGATTCATGACATGCGAGAGGTTCTTGTTGGAGTATACAGAGAAAACTCGTAAAACATGAACAAAACTTGCTCTCTCAGCGTATCATTCTCTTTTGAAAAAATGTCAGACTTAGTTTGAGTTGTCTAGTTTTTCACTCTAAGCAATGAAACCCTTACTGCCTATTTCCTTACTAAATATGTTTTTTTGCACAAATCCTGTGGTCTTTAATTAACCAGAGAGCTATCTGCTGAGAGTATGCTTTTTAGTTGACAGGCTCTTTATTTCTCCCTTGTTTCTGATGAAATTTTGCACCGGCAGGAGCTGGAGGATTGGGTTCTATGCTGAAAAAATGTGGACAGAATGCTCAGGCATTCAGGTTGATCCTTGGTAAGTATTATCTAAACACCCATTCCAATCACATAGCTTTTTTACCCTTACAATTTAACAGATCCAAACTAATGGATTAGTGATGACTCAAATGAGGTTTCATGAACCACCATTAGGATGGTACAACACCCATCATCAGTTATTGAGTTGTTTGATCCAATCAAAAATATTTTCCTCTCCACAGCCAATGTCATTATTGGTCCAAATCACCAAATCACTAATACAGTGTGGTAGCACATCCGGTAACACCTCACTCCCCCATTTCTACTCTTAATGTTTGGTAAGGGTGCCTTGTAGGGATGTCTTGTAGATAGGGTGGAGAGGTCTCTTTAGATCATTATTTATATGAACTCAAACAAAATAACATTCTTTAGAGGCATTGCTTGTCTGCCTGTATAAAACTGCAACCTGTTACGAGTCTGGGAAAGAAAACTTTATAACTTACAGGCATGTTGGAATCAGGCTGAGATTGTGCATTCCGTGATAGATGTGTGCAATAATAACTAACAAGCTAAATGTAAGTCCAGGCTTAAGGATTATTGCACATTAACAAGACTGTCCTTCCTGTTTTGGATTATGGTGATGTTATTTACAGAACTGCTTCAAGGGGTTTCTCTCAGGAGGCTAGATGCCTCTGTGCTATTCTGCCAGTCTGTATGGAACTGCTGCCTCTTTTTAAAAACATTTTGTGGTTATTATTTTATTAAGCTATCATCCTTGCTCAGTACTGTAACATTGATTGTAACTTCCCAAGATTTATAGATTTGATGGGTAAACCCCTGCGACTGCCTAATTAGATAGAAATTGGGATGTATTTTGACAGTCCAACTTTGTGGTGCAATGATAAAAGACCATATTATATCGAATAACTGGTACATCATTCATTTGAAAACCCACATTTATATGATATCTGTATCAGGGAAATTTTCATTTCACAGCATTTTAGAATGTGACCATTGTAGCCACATAACTGTTGCATTCCAATGGTGTGAAACTGACATTGCATAATTTTGAAATAAACACAGAAGGAACTGTACAAGGTAATGCATGTTTTGACCTTTGCACATCAATATTGGGCCATTCAAATGTAGTCCATTGTACTTCACATTCCAACTTGCATTTAGCATGTATGATTGATGTACATGCATTATGGTAACTGATGCATTATAGTTAAACTGAGAAAAAGAGGTCACATTAATGACCAAGCCAACCAGTTGTGGGCTAGGCCCTCCTAACATTTTAACTCAAATGTATCCAATATTTGGCTTGAACAGATGGTATGTTTTCTAATAATGCATGATCTTGCCTGCTTGAAATATATAAGAATATAAGGATTGAATTCTTATTGACAAGGGGCAGACCAAATCCTTATTCATGAATGAAAATACATACATATTTTGTGTTTCCATTATTTTTGTGTCTACCCACTGTATGTCTGAACGTTCTTAGCTGTGTTTGTGCACAAGGCTGGGCCTTAATTGGCAGAGCCAGAACCTGTTTGTTTTAGGCCTGCTCTGGGCTGTCTGACAGCACAGAGAGCCCAGCTGAGATGAAGTGTTGGGCCCATTAATCAGATGGAGGCTCACACAGTGTACCAACACAGCGCTCGCCTCACTCTCACACCATCTCCACTGAAAAAACAACTCACAGAAAGGGGAGTTTATCTTTCTCCAAACCTTAGAATGTATCCAGAGCACCCTACACAGGAGAGGCCTTATGCTTTGCTGTATTTGAAACATCTCAGTTTAACTCTTCAGATGCCATTAAGTTTTAAAAACACACATGCTTAATCATTAAGAACTGTCAGTGAAACATGTTACTCAAATATATACAATTGTATGGAATAAGAATTTGGAATATTGGTGAAAATAGAACAATTTCAATGAAATATGTCAAAAGCCAAAAAATAAAATTGCATGAAAGTTTTCTGTTCAGAATATTGGTAAAATATATTTTCTTAAGACAATGTTACTTTTGAGGTATAAATCTCAGTGCAGTAGCATTACAGAGAAATGTTCATAAAGAGAGTTTCATAGGAATTGTCCTATTGTTGTGATGAACAATAATTATTATATAATTAATAATTTGTATGCACAAAATCATGCAGTCAGCCTGTAATGTCAATCGTCAAACAAAGAAAAAGATGCTGATCCCTCAATTTCCAATCCTTTCCAAACCAATGTTTAACATTTCAACATAACAGTCATGGAATACTATAAAAGTAGAAAATTGCTCTATAAATATGAAATGAACAGGAGCTCACAAGCCACTCTCCCCTCTTTTCACTCTTCTTCCCCTTGACTAATTCTCTCGGTTACAAGTACACGCCCACACAACACCTTACATGTCAGTCAGGAGGTGAAGAGTGGTTTTCTCCTTTGTGACATGAAGCTGTCACAATTAGTGCAGTGAAGGCAACTCATTAACAGATTCCTGTCTTCTCAGCAAAACTCTTGCCACCTGTAGGGGTTCTGTTCAGCCGGCAGTGCTAATTGGTGCAACAGCAACTCATAAATTAGAGTCACGGATACAGGATACAGCCAGTTTCTCTGGGAATTGACTACTAGTGTCTTTCTTATTGTGAAGGCACACAGCTGGCACGCACTGGGAATGTGTGGCTTTTAAAATAGCCATTAACTGATTCTGATTGGGCCCTTCATTTGCTAGTGTTATCACAACACTGAGACTTGTTTTGCATGTTTTTTGATTGCTCGTCATTATGTAAGTAAAGTAGAAACACTCACATGAATGAAGTATAGTTGAGTGAAGTATAGTAAGTTATAATGCCCATGTAGACATGTATACGTTAGGAAGCAACACACACTAAATCTACCAAAAACATTGACATTAAAATAGAAACGCACACATACACATGAGTACACATACATACCCAGTTGCACAGAAATACATATTATTATATACACACCCACTCACAAACAAACACATATGGGGACACACACACTCAAAAAGATTAACAAGAACACAGTAGAATACACATGCAGCTGAATACACACATCCATGAGCAAGGCCACACACACACACACACACACACACACACGGCTCTGTAACCATTCCCTGTCTTCATATAGTGTGTGGCATATTCTTTTGGTCACAGCTTCATTGTAATTCCCCACCCATAAAACATTTTCTCCATATCCCTCTGTAAATCCAAAAAGAGGTAGGCCTTGTTTATATAGCAGATCAGTCTTGGTCCAAATAATTACTCTGTCTGATTGGGAGAATCTTCCTCAGTATGAAAGTTCAGGAACATGAGCCCTTGCATAACTTTGATTTTGAATAACCTTCAGCTTCCTGTTTTGTGTGAATCAAAGTTTTGAGTTCAGACATGCTGTATTTTTAACTTAGTGTAAATGTCTGGCAATAGATGCCTAACTAATGTATTTGTTCCTTCACAGCATGACATTTTTGAAACAAACTTTATCCTTGGGCACAGCCAGCTATTCTTCTGCTAATGGGAGCATTTCAACAAAAAATAAAATACAACAAAACACAGTAAACAATTGAGCACTTGCAAGCTGGCCACTTAATGATGCAAAAAGTCAAGGCAGCACATAAAGATGAAGGTTAGTTCAAATACACAAAATTATCTTCATACAATATAAGCAGTGATAGTTAGATCCCTGCTAATGGAGATGCTGAAACTAATGAGAGCCAATGAATCTTGACACCTGGTTAACAAACACATTTTATCTTACATACAAGCATCACACTTTTACTTTGTGTTGGGCCTTAATATGAGTGGCCAGTAAAAATAATCCATTAGAAGTCATTATGGTTTCATCATTATATAGAAATATTTCAATGCAAACACATTCAATGAGCAGTTTTCAATATTGAAAAGGGACAGAACAAAATCAATATGCAAAAGATTCCAAATAAACAGCCTAGTAAAAAATTGGGCACAGTAAATTGAACTATCATTGACCCATCAATAAAACATTTCAGTTCTTAAAACATTTGTATGTTTCCTCACTTTCAAAGTTACAATTGTTTTCAGAGTTCTAAACTAACTCTAATCTCAGTGTATTTGTATTTCAGAGGTCCCACTGGATTTATACCATTGTCAGTTTTCTTTGTTACGTTGTCTCTTCTCCCACATATGCCACCTTAAAGTCATTTAACCTTGGCTAAAAAGACAATGTAAATACTTAAATATTTATGGCATAAGATGCACTTGTGTTTGACCATCTCAAATCACTTACATGTTGTGAATTTGGTTTGATCATTATTAAACTGATCTTTTTTTTTTTTTTTTTTCAGGAAAATGGGTAGGTGCCCAAGTCTGATACTGTATTTCCCCAGTGGTCAAAAGATTGGTATGCAAAAATCACGGCTCCATTTTACACCCTGCTGTGCAAAGTAATGATGCATTTTTCATAGATTTATTTTTTTTATTTTTGTCATCTTTAAAAAAAGGTAGATGACTGCCGGAAAGGCAAGCACTGTTATGAATTACAGTCAATATAGGTAAAAAGGCATCAAGAATGGGGTATCATGACAATAAAAACAAGTGGAAGTATCATATGTTATCAGTTACTAACTGTGGGTCAACCACTGGGAAACCCCAAAGTCAAGTTCACTCAGATTGTGGTTTACTGTTCATTTGTACATTTAACATTTGTAATGGCTTGTGAAGAAAAATATGGCATTGTATCTACACAAGGTGCTAGTCTGTTTCCAACACAACTGCTTGGGACACACGTACACTTTGCATACATCATGTGACATTCTGCAGTAATGAAGTCTCTGAAAGCACTTCACTCCTTTGTTGCCAAACAACTTTGGCAATTGTTTGGTCTGATTTCATCCCTTTGCCAGCATTTGCTGGAATTAACAATTTAATTAAGTTGCTATATGACAAACAGACTATAAAGTTTGCTTACACCTCACACAGCTATAATAGAAGACAGTGGAAAGTTGGTTGACTTGTAGTCATTCAAATAACTGCTGTGTCCATCATTCTTGATCAATATCACAATTAGATGAAACCGCAAACACAAGTTTGGAGCAGAGAGATTGAATGAGCCATCACAACAAAGTCGGTTATTATTTTTGCAAAAATGGCAGTTGCTGACATTTTGGCCGGGACCCAATGAAACTAACTCCTCTCAGGACATATGCAATTATATTTTAGAATGAAAAGAACAAATTCCAAAGGAAACTTGTCTCAACTCCCATCAAAGTTTTTGATTGCAGGACATATTATAATAACCAACATATCATTAAGACAATTATATTTTAGAAAGGGAAGGTGCCATAATAAAAACACAAAATATCCCACATAAAACTGAACAAATTCCAAAGGACATAAAAAGTAGCTTACTTTTATTTGTCTCTGTTGCTGAATTGTCTCAAAATATTTTACTTTTTTGTCTGGAAGAGCATCATTTTATGTCTTTGTTTAATCTCATCTTGATTTTATTTTATTGTTTTAATTGTTTTTGTGTTGAAGACAATGGGTTTCAACATATCTTTTATATTTTTCTTTAATTTATGCAATTAAAATATTCAAAAATGAATGATACATTAATTTACAGTTACACAAGGGTTCATATATGTGGCTTATGAAATGTACACAGTTTGAGCATATATAAACACATAAGAAAGTCTGGATAATCACTGAGCAAAATCATATGAAATTGTTTTTTCTTTTTCTTTTTTCTTTATCTTTTACTTCTTTCAAAAGTAGAAACAGCAGCAAATTCTTTTGTGAGGTGCTTTTGATAAACAAGCAGATGATCAAATATCTGTATAATAAATTATGCAAATGTAATGTATTTAAATAACAATACTAAACATATACTGATACTCTTAGCTGAAGAAGAGTTAAAATCATATTCAAACACATGGACTTTACTTGAGCACGTTGATTGGACCTTGATTAGTGGGGGTCCCCATTTTGAATCCCTCCCTTATTTTGGAGCTCCAGGAAACTGTATGGATTGTGACCCATTATTGTCACTGATAGACTGCCAGTCTAAATGGATATTTAAGCCATGAAATATCAAACGTCTCCCTTTTCTGGCAGAGCTTAGGGAAGATTTGATGTTGGGTCTGGCCAATTTCAACTTTTTCTAAAAAGTTCTTCTGGAAAGTGACACCAATAACAAATGAATGGCAGAGCAATGTTTTCCCAAAGCCTTCTTTGGATTAGCTCACTTGCAGCAGGCTTTTATAAAACTGAGAACATAGATCCATGAAAAATGGTAATTCGGTACTGTCTACAAATTCAATATTTGTTTCCCCATTGAACCAGTGGAACCCTCTACTGCTTTAAAATAGGTATGATGATGAGAGCCTTTGCAGATCACTCTGCAGGATGAAGTAATGTGCCTCTCTAATTAATAGTTACACTAAGGAAATGTTTACAGACTTTATGATCCTTGGGAATTTAAAGAACTTCACAAATCATCCACGTTCCAGCATAATCAGATACTTTTAAAGTACCTTTGGATGCTGAACACTATGAAACATCAAAATTTAAGTGAGTGGATTCAATTGCTCAAATAATTCTGTGACTGTAATGGGGCTGATAATTGCTGATTAATTTGCTGATAACAGGCAAACCATAAAAATGGTCCAAATCCAATGGTATCTTGACATACTGTTACATGTTTCTAATGTTTCTGATAATAGGGGCTATAGAGGAGCAATAGATCAAAATATAACCTCACAATTGTTATTGAATAGAAAACATTTTTGAATTCATTAAATTATTAAATACAGATTTAACTTTCTGAGTTACACTATACATATATTGGGTCTGGGCCATTCTTTATCTTCCTCAGTTATGCTTTGGTTGCCAGATCTAGTTCTAGATCTTGTTTTAGATGACCTCGGCTGTGTTCCTCTTGCTAGGAAGGCCAGGCCACTCTAACACTGTAGATCGATATGCCACGTGTCAGTGGGGACCTTCAGGGGCTAGGTCTCGGAGTGACCAGAACTTGACATGACAAAGGCACACCTAAACCTCACAGGCTCTCTGTCATCTCTATAACAGCGAGGTGGAGAAACGTGATCTGCCATCTGCCGACTCTGACAAGGACAAACAATGGGAGCTGGTGGATGACAAGGGGCCTCTGCATATGGGGAATGGAGAACGGTGAGAGAGGACCCCGCATGATCATGGTGTCCCCATCTAGCCAGGCTTGGGGGGGTTGGGGAGGTAAGGGGCAGTGAGGCAGGCATGATGTGAGTATCATACTAATGCCAGGCTCCACTGGGGAAATGCCAGGCAGAGAGGTCACCAGTGCACCAGGTGACTACTCTCACACACTGAGAGACTGAGACTGGTACCTAATCAAAACACATTTAAATTGGGATTCAATCAAATCAGCTTACTCTCATTCTGCATATTCAATTCTCAGAAAAAAATTGACTTCACATTACAACAAACACTTATTTGAGTATATGCAAACATGCTTTGAAATGTGAGCTTTTCACTGTGAAACAGAGTAGAAAATAGACTGCACCCTTAAGACAATGTAAGTCAGTTTTGGTTGACTTGCATATGCCCATAAAGAGGCTAAGTTGATCGGGTCCCAGCCTCAGTATCTTTAAGGGCAGATGTAATTCAGTCAAAGCAGGCTTTTGATATTACAGCTCAACTTTATAAGTAATTTCTATTTTATTGAAGGCAAGCAAACATGTGCTCATGTTCCTACCACTCTAAAATAGAATAGCAATGGATCTGAAAAAGACTTGTTTGTTTTGATTGATTTGTATATGCGCTTATATGACAAAGTTTGTTTAATTGGAGTTAACTCAGTATGATTGCATGCAGTGTTGTTGTCAAGAAATGCATATGTATGGAGAATATGCCCACCTAAATCTCTGAGAATGTACAATATGCATAGCTATTAGCCTTATTATCATGCATACATATGGGCTGTAGAGTTACAATGTCCTCATCTCCTCAGACAATAAACTCATATCCTCAGTTACCACTACACCACGGTTTGTCACACTCAATCTAAACACTGAATTTTTGTACTTTGGAAACGTGAAATTAACAACAACTTTTATGTACAAATGTAATTAAAAAGAACACCTTTTACTCATGTCCGTCTCACATTTTCAGGATATGCATGCTAGAGGTTAGAAGATTGATGTTAGACTGATGACTCTGCTTCAATAGCTCTGAATGAAAAGAAAATAAATAAAAAGTGAATACAATTCAAGCTCCAGTGTACCTGAAAAAAAGATATGCATTTAATAGCCTCTTGTTATTTAAAACATTTCTACTGTAAAATGCCCCGAAGGTCATAAAAGTACCTTTGCTGTATAAAGATGATTAATAGACTAAAGATTATGCAAGGCCTGAGATCTGGTTGGCTCCCTCATGACAAACACAGCTGATTTAGAGGAATTTATTTGAAGACTTCATTCAGCCGCTGCCTTTACCCTCATCACTGTAATAAAGTGGCTGGTTTCCCGTGGCGACTGCATGGTTGCCAGGTCAGCTCTGTCCTGCTGAAGCAAAAACGGGGTCCTGCCACTTTATTTCTCTGGTCATCATGTGTTGATTCTAATAATACAGCAAACTGTATTTGCTATTCTACACACCAGACAGGGATGAGTGGAAGTGTATGTGTGGTTGTGGGGTGTGGGGTCATGGGAGGTTGGGGGGTGGGAAGGCAGTAGAAGAAAGAAATTGAATTTTTCACTGCCAGTTAGCCCTTAAGACTAAAAAAAGTGGCTGTCTGTCTAGTGTTGCATGCCAGGTTTATTCCTCTCCTCAATAGGACTGGCCAAAAAAGTTCAGAGTCTACTTTTATGACCTCATGAATGATGTACCAGCTGACTTTTGTGATCTAATGAATGGTTATGATAAACTCTGTGAAGGTGGGTATGAGAAGGCAGTGATTCAAATCACCAATTCTAATGTAGATTGCAGAGGAGGCATGTCAAACAGTTATCACTTCCGTGAGCTGTCCTCTGAGGTTTAAGCTGCCCTGCCCCTGGTTTTGTGATCGCTTCTACAGTAAGGGCTGTTTGCAGATGGTAAGGTGAAAGTATCTTCAGATTTCTCAACATCTCATTCTCTTTGTTCTTAGACTGTCCTGACTCACATGACTACAGGTTTTGGCTCTCATCTCAGGACACACCATACAGTATCTCTAAAAAAGACAAACCAGGCAAGGAAAACAGAACTGAACACTCATGACAGGAGCACTGACAATCATGGAAAATGCCGTTTACAACCAATCAGAAAAAAATAGGTGGATACTTCCTGGTTATAATTCTTTTGGGTATTCGCTGTACAGTATACACCACCACTGAAATATTGGCTGTTATCAAAATAGTCTATGGGGCTCGTCTCTGTTTTCCATCAGTGAAGTGACTTGATTGTTTTATCCTGTTGCAGCCCTTAGCCCAGCAGGGACATGTCGTTTCCTGCTGGCTGTTCACCCAGCTCTGCTGCAGCCATGCCTGGGCCTAGC
Organism: Albula goreensis; assembly: GCA_022829145.1. Classification (NCBI taxonomy): domain Eukaryota; kingdom Metazoa; phylum Chordata; class Actinopteri; order Albuliformes; family Albulidae; genus Albula; species Albula goreensis. The sequence goes on along the minus strand of CM040753.1, from coordinate 16,887,465 downwards.
CCTTCAGCAGGGTGTCCCTGTCCTGCTTTGTTTGCTCAGCTGCCTTGGCTATCACAGGGCAAACGCCAGACTCCCAGACTCCCCTCCAGCTCCTGTTATGGCGTCCTACATGAGTCAGTAATGGGCAAAGGCAGGGGGCGCTGAGCAGTGCTTACCAAGATTTCCCCTCTCTGTCCTGTGCTGTCTCTTTCTGTCCTTCTCTGTCTCTAACTGTCCACACTCTGCCAGGTTCTGTCTCTCATCCCTCTCTCTCTCTCACTGTCTCTCCCTCCCTCCCTCCTTCCCCCCCTCCCTCCCTTAGGCTATAGACATGGGACGCTGGAGCCTGTTTTGTGTAGAGCGACTGCGAGCAAAATGCCGCCCGCTGGAGCTTGGCTTTAAGCCTCTGTCCCTGCCGCGAGGCTGAGAGCGTTTGATAAGCACCCTGCGAGGCCAGGCTCAGAGCCTGAGTCCATGCTCTATACCGCAGGGCAGGGTGGAGAGCACAGAGAGGGAGGGAGAGAGAGGAGGAGGAGGCGGAGGAGAGGAGCTGCTGGACAGATCAGCACCCGCCTTTTATTTCTTGGAGGGCTAATAATGGAGTGTGTGTGTGTGTGTGTGTGTGTGTGTGTGTGTGTGTGTGTGTGTGTGTGTGTGTGTGTGTGTGTGTGTGTGCGTATGTGTGTGTGTTGTGTGTCTGTTTTTGTGTATGAGTGTGTTTGTATGGGTGTTTGTGAATGTTTGAGTTAATGTGTGTGTGCGGGTGAATGTGTATTTGTCTTTGTGAATGGTTGGGTACACATGTGTGTGTCAGTACTGTTTGTGTGCTTGTGTTTGTGAGTTTGTGAGTATATGTGGATGTGTATATTTGTGTTTGTGAGTATGGTTTTGGTGGTGTGTGTGTGTGTGTGTGTGTGTGTGTGTATCTGTGTGTATGCATGAGCATGGGCATGCCTGTGTGTATGTGTGTGCACATGTGTGTGTCAGCACCCTTCTTGTTATCTCCTCCCTGCTGTCCATCAGTGGAGTTCCTCATCCATAAAAGCAAATGAACTGTGCTGTCTGCAGCTAAGTCACAGGCCCCCCACGGCAGCGCGAGAGCATCTCCCAGCTCAGAACCTTCAGTGTGCTTGCTTATACAAAGAGGGAGCGGGTTTCATGGATCAAAGTGCTCAAACACGAGCAGCCGTGCCCCTGCTTCGGTCCCACTGAGGCAGGCCACTGTGAGTCAAGCCAAAGTGCACAGCAACAAACATCTTCGCTGGCACTCCGGACTACACTGGAGATATTTTTAGAGAGCTGGGCCCCTTTGAAGATGGGGCTGACACATTTGAACTCCCCCACTACCACCACCACCACCACTACAACTACAACTAGTACTTCTTCCCTCTTCCATCAACCCCCTCCTTTCTGTCTTTGTCTTTTTCTGTATATTCAATTAACTATGTTGGTGTTGCACAGATACACACTCTGCCAAAGCACATCCAAGCATAACAAAGACAACAAATACACAGTAAGATAATTAATTAAACCTAAAATTAATAAATCATTATTAAAATGTTAATTAGTTTATAATTATTATTTTATTTTTGTCTCAGTTATTCCCTTCCTCTCCCTGTGCTGTATTGTTTGCAGACTGGAAAGAATCTATGACACTAACATACAGGCTTCAGTTTCAAAGCTATTGCAGAGCTGTTTTGTACTGACTTGTATGTCACTGACTTGAATTTTGTAAAGCATTTTGTGCTGGCCATTCTTTGTGAGGAGGGCAGAAACAACACAGAGAAATTCATATCTGGCTGCGTTTCATGAGTGAACCATGTGTGATGAGTTTTGTGCTTATTAACTAACATATACTTTAATAAATTCAGATTTACATATAGACAATTGCAGGGCTGGGTTTCAATTCCATTTCAGTTAAAAAAGGTCTGTATTGGCCAATGGTCAACAGCCATCAGCATCAGCATCTAGATGTGAGAGTAAATAATACTCACACATAAACTCAGCTTCTCTTCTTATTCTTTTTCCTGTACCTTTTTCAGAACCCACTAAATCAATGCATTTATAAATTGTTATTTACGGTATGGTCCATTTAAGGTGGCACTGAGCAGAAGGCTGACCTTGGGAAAGAAGCGATTCTCATTCCATGTCACAGTTAATGTAAAGGTGGACCATCGTATCTCTCTCTCCCTCAGTCCGGTGGAATGAAAATGCATCTGGGCTCATAAAAGCCACATGTGTTTTAGATGAGAGGGATGTGCTACAGTCCATTTTCCAACAAAGGTCAGGAAGCTCACTTTTCTGAAGAATGACTGGTTTCATTCCTTTCTTTTTTTTTCCTCTTAATATCACAAAGCTGAACGTCAGCAGTCTGCCCGTGTTGCCATATCAGTTCATTAAACAGCGAGGTCCTTGAGAGAATGTGTTAGGGGCAGGGGCAGGGCTTATTTTGATGAACTATTTGATAGCATAATGGGAAGAACATGGGCAGAATAAAGGAAAGAACAAAACAAGTTCTCCATTATATTATTCAACAATCTCAAACTCAGTGCCATGGATGTCCACATTTTTGGTGGTTTTTACTTCAGCCTTCATTCTTGATTAGGCAATTAGTTCAATTATTTGTTAAATACGTCCTGGTGATTTGCAAATAATAATTGCAAAGCTAAACAAGCTATTTGTGTTTTCCAATTATTGTCTGTTGCTTATTTTCAGTTTTTTTTAAATACAGTTGTATGCATATGGCTGAATGAGATATTGAGCCAATTATGGCAGAAGTAATTGTTTAGAATGAAAACTACATACATATGGCCCTCAGAGGCACTGACTTTGAGACTTCTCATAATTATTGCAGCCTTTGAATGCTGTTTCAACTGTACTGCACTATGTGATCGAGATGGGTAGTAGATGTCTTCCTTAGAGCTGAAATCCAAATGTGAAAGATTCGGCTCTGTCACTAGTTTAGCTGAGATAACACTGAGATGAGATGAAGCTTAGAAGTCCCTGGCTTCTCTACCAGCTCTCAGAGTGAAACACAGCAAAGTGTTAAGCTCCTATAGCCAGAGATGATGATAGGTGGTGTCTACATTACTGTGAAGTCATTCTACGTCAGCCTGCCATTTTAGTCTAAATGGATGAATAAAAACTTATTTCTCACCAAATTCCCCCTTGTAACCTTCAGCTTGCCTCAATAAATAAACCATTCTGAAATCTAATTAAAAATTCTCACAAATTATGACATGTGGGGATAGGTTAACACACACGATGCAATTTTTCAGACAAGAGTACTTTGTGTGTGTGGCTCATGCAGAATACATTTGTTTGGGAAGTAGACATGAGAACTGTGATCATATGTTTGAGTGCCAGCCGCATGACTACCAGCTACAGCCAGAGGTGTGCAATGGCGAGGTAACAATAGGCTCAGCCTCACCTGAGCTTAAGCCAATTACATTTTGTTAGTCTCATCACTCCCTAGTGGACATTCCTAGCCAGTTGGGTGCCTGTAGATGCATGTTTCCTAGTACACTGTAACTAAATCATCCTCCGATGACATAAGCAGAATGTGATTGGTGGTGTGCCTGCAGGGTGGAGAGAAGCGTGGGTCATCACATGGATCAGACGAATATAAAAAAAAAAAACTTGAAAAAAACTGGGTCAGTTTGTGTTTTTGGTGTTTTTTTGCACTCCAAGGTAAATTCAATATATTGTAATTGACATTACATACTATCAGAACATTTGTGTGAAAGCGGTAGTGGAAAGCAAGGTGGCAGAACACATTTTCCTAAAACTGCTCAGAAAGATATTGAATAGAAGATTACAAATCAGGTTACAGTTCTGTGTTCAGCATCTTCTTTGACAGAATGGTTATAAAAGCTTATAGTAAGAGCCCATGTGTAAATATATCCCATGACAAAAAAACCTAAAATTAAAAGGTTATATTTTACACTAACTATTACATTTAAATAGACTGATTAAATGAACAAGTGCTTTGCACTGAGTTTATGCAGACCAAATAACATTGCATAATTTCAAGTAGTTTTGACCTTACAGTCCTTCACTTGCTATCAAAATTGACCTATTCATGTTTCAATTTGAGTGTGCTTCATTGGATAGGAATACATCAATATACTTGCCTGGCAGATTCAGCTGGAAAATAGCCTGGTAGAAAACCGAGTATGCTAATCCAAATTAACTTCACTTAATCCAAATTCTTTTTGATGAATATTAATATTGCCGTCAAATAATAACTCCAAAGAGGACAATGTTAAAAGACAGTCTGTCTGTCTTCCCTCACTAATTGACAGATCTCCTCAAAAGAAGACCAAGACAATCACACTAGGCCTAACTGTTTTATTCAAATTAGCTCAGTATTAGAGATTCCTTCAGCTGAAACCACATAAATTATACATAATGAAAGCCAATTAACATTTTCAGTTTGACGATTAAGTTGCATTAAGAAGTCTGGGCTGTGGGAGACAGAGGAGGCTTTGCTGAAAACGGTTACCTCTAGCATTTGTGGCATCTGTGCGCCACCGCTTTTTAAATGTTTGCTGAGCGATCACTAGTGGTGGACAGGCCCTCAATCAGTGTAAATGCCAGCCTCATCCTGAATGTTAATCACCTGGCACTCATACCCAGACATGTAAACACAACGGGTATCTTTTTAAAGGCATGGCTGTTTTAGAACTCCCGCTCGTTTTAGTGCTAAATGGTTCCCATAATTCCCCACAAACATCAATTTTAAGTGGCCAAAGTATAACCACAAAATACGTTTTTAAGTTTTTTTAAGACATCAAAATCAACTTTTAGTATAAATAAATTGTGATCTGTTTTAGTTGATAAATGATTTTAGTGCTTCAAAACATACAAACAACCCACAAACACTGTAAGATTACAATTTTAAGCGCAACAACCAGAAGCAAATATAAAGGTTTGAAAAATTCTCAAAGCAATGTTTGTAAACAGTATTTCTGAGATAACTTGAGGACATACTATGCTGTGTTAACCTGATGCTTGGATTAAGAAAAAATAGGTGCAGAAAGTTAAAGCAAACACATTTAAAAAACCAATGCCTGAAAATTGTACGTTACAACTTTATTGCTCTGAAGTTTTGTTTGAGAAAACCATCTGCAACTGTTAGGAAATTCAGTGTGAAAAATGACTTGAATTACCTTTGTTCTATATTTCTACAATGGTTACTTTTAAGGCAGATAAATGATTCAAATGATGACAATGCAATCAAAAAGATGCATTTGATTACAATGTGTAATACCTTTTTGCTGACAGCAAATGGAACACACAATTGGGTATGCGTTCTGGAAAACCAGAAAAAAGGCACTTACCACATTTTGAGAGAGAATCAATTTTCAAACTTTTTTCACAAAACTGTAACCATTCATGTTTATAAAAGGCAGAGAAGGAGGAAAATATGCTTGTTTCAGTAATAGCTTCAGACCTTTAACATGCAGTAAGAAAATTTACAAAACCATTCAACTGCTCAGAACTTTGAAAGAAACTTCAAAACATAAAACTTCAATTCATGAAGCTGTAATTCTAGATGTAAACAGTCTGAGGCAAAACAGAAAATTCAAAGCCTCGACTTCAATTCTAGCTCACACAGCGATTACATTCGTTTTTAGATGTCTGTTAAGTGCTTTATGAAATTACACTTTCCTCAATTTTAATTAAATAATAATTAAATTATTTGATAATTTTCAGTAGTTCTTAAGAACATGAGAGCTTTGTAATACAATGATGACAACATGCCATTCAACTAATATAAGATGGTCATCTACTTCTTTCAGTTAGTGGTAGAACAATGATGCTGTTTTACAGCAGCAGTGTAAATGTTCTCTGCTGACATTTGTCAAAGAAATGACAAATGACAATGGTTTTATATGATAGGTGTATGAGATACTAAAGATTGTCCTCATAGAAAAAAGTAGAGCACTTGTGGACTAACTTTGTCCTGAATGGACAGAATGTATGCAGATTTATGTTTATACCAATCAAGATCAATTACACTGGCTTATTGTGATTGATGATGATGATGATGATGATGATTATTATTATTATTATTATTATTATTATTATTATTATTATTACTATTATTGTTGCTGTTGTTATGCATGAGGAAAAAATGATCCTGTTTCATAATTAATGACTGCAGTTATATTTAGTGTTAAAATCTTTTTTGTTATTAGCTGTAATTTGTTCTCTTTGCTTATCGAAATAGCTTGCAAAAATTACTTACAAAATAGCTGCGTACAGTTTTCTATTGGGATTCCAATGCACGCACACTTTAATCCAACTGGAGCTAACAATATGAGAGATGTTTACTGATTTGTACTCTTCTAATCAAGTCTAATCAATTCTAATTACATGCTATTTATGTTGTAATAAAGTTGAGTTTGTGCTAAGGTTATGTTCACAGTGCTAACTGTAGTTCCTTCAGTTTGAGTGATGAAGTGATTTTGTTATGGAATCTCTTATTTTCATTGGATTTGATTGTTATCTTTCACCATTATAGAATTTGGCTTCTGATGATTATGACTGTCATTTTCTATAACAGTGATGTGTATTTTGTTTACTCTAAATAATGTTTTTTTTTTTCAACAATATTCTTCAGCTACCGAAATGATAGAGCTCTCTAATAATGTATCCTTCCTGTTACCCAACAAGCAGGTCATGCTGACCTGCTGAACTCAAATTTTCAAAATTATTTTTTTTTCCTCATATAGAATCAGTGTTTCTCATTACCACTGGTTACATACAGGAATCAAATAGAGACATAAAGAAACGTTTCATGACAGGTCACTGGGAAAATAAAGTTTTGTGCAATAGGTTTTAACATGATATACCATTTCGCCGCTTTGGAAAAAATACTTATCAACTGAATTTGTTTACAGTGCTCCACAGTAGTGATATAGGAGGTATCACATCAATTTTTCACATGGACCTAACTTATTGTAAATTTGTTTCGTTTAAATGCTTAAAGACCCTCAATATAAGTACATGCTGACTTTTTTATTTTACTATTCTAGCTTACAATTCATATACTAGCAAATGTAATTAAAACCTGTTTCAATTTTGCAGAAAAGTGAAGGGAATACAAAGTGATTGATTGCCTGCAACCAGACTGCACAAGATAATTGTAAAAGTGTACATACAGCCATGCAAGACTTTGTTCTGGATTCAGTCGACATCTGACCATGGCTTAGACACAATGAAAATCAAATGTAATGTTTTTCAGCAAATGATACGTGTCGATGGGCTCTGCAGTTTGATGCTGAACCCAGACCATGCCAATGCAGGGGACAGATGATCATTTTGAGTTGAGGCACAATGCATTTGGCACTCCTATAAGCCAAGACACATATCTTATAAATAGTAAAAGCTGGTGTAAGATCTATAGCTTTCATTCAATCAAAATGTACGTTGTGTCTTTAAGGTCAGTGGCAATTCCATCAATACAGAATTTACATCACAACATTACCTTCTTTCTCTCTGTGCCACATTTTATTGGAAACAAGGGGACATTCCTTTAGAATGTATTCTTTTCTTTCTAAAATAGGATGGCAAATGCCCCTAAAAAACAAAAGACAATTCTGATTAAACTGCATATGCTATCAAAGGGACAAGGGCTGGGATTCAATCAACATTTGTCCTTAACTTTGGCTGACAGTTAAATGCAAGGATTCAGTTTCATCTTTCCCAACCAAGTTAAGGACACATTTTGCTTGAATCCAGGCCTAAGTATGCTTGACTGTTTCCTGGCTTATATTGCTTAGGCCATGCTATTTGCCACAGGAATTCAGAAAAATATTTATGAGTCATATGTATGCACATCCCAAAGCCAATGACAACTAGGCTGCAGATATAGTATGTGACCAAGCGGCAAAACATTCAAATATCACACCTGAAACACTGAAATCTTACTTGGGGATTTAAATAATTATGATCTAAAGTAACAAATTATACACAGTTTGTAACATGTCATACAAGAAAACGGCAATTTTCGGCAATATTACAGTTTACAGCAAGATTCAAGATTTCTTTATTAACATTTTTTCTTGCACTTATGTACAATCAAGAATGAAATACCATTCCTCTGAGGCCAACAGTGTACATAAATTAAACTAGAGAATAAAAAGAGCTTTTATAAAAAGATTCATATGAAATGTTTGAAAATACAATATGCAATAAACATATAAACAACACGTAGCTATACACAATACACACAGTTGCACACACACATAATACAACCCAATTCAGAGGGGAATAGCAGCATATACTGTAAATTGTCATTGTCTATACAAAACGTGTATGGTGCAGTGTGAAAAAAAACTGCACTAGAGAATATTAAAGATGGACAGCAATATTAAAGATGGGTACAAATCATATACAAAACTTCTGCTGGGTTTATCCACCCATATTACCATTCAGCTCTAATCCACAATACAAATGTAAAATTAAACTGGAAAAACCTGTTCATTTAATTTTGAGATATGGCAACCTAGAGCAACAGAGAGTTAGTTTTGATTGTAGAATATGGAATGAGTTTTGAGATTCATTTACTGATCTTGAGGAATTAAATGAGGCCGTATCTTATTATATTCACTCCTGTACTAATACCACAATTCCTCAAAAACCATCAAAGCGTGCCCAAATGAAAAGCTGCAGATCACTGAGGAGATAAAAACTGTACTGAAACAAAAGAGGAGGGCAATGGGTCCTGGGAACACTTTACTGATGCAAAACATAGAGAACAATATTAAATGGCAGATCAGGAAATATAAACTGCAGCATAAATGGATAATGGGCCATGATTGGTTATTGGTTACAGATAAAAGTAGGAATGGAACTTTGTGAAACAAAGCAGCCTATACTAATTCATGGATATTATGGCTTATGCTATTGTCTCACATTTTAATAGTGAAATGTCTGTTTCACCCAGGAACTCACTCTTGTCAATTGATCACCCGTAGTCTGCTTGTGCTAGCAGGCCAGAGCCACGACCGTTGTGTTAACCAAGTATCTTTCCTAGAGGTTACCTGCAAGAATTAGCCATTACAGGCAATTAGCCTAAAATTTCAATGTATCCTTCACTGTTAAGGACAATAGTAAGGATGTGATACAGTCTTTCAACGAGTCAGGAGTATTGTACCGCACAAAATTATTTTATGGTTTTTGAGGAAAATCCTTCTATTTTTGCATATTTTCTACTAAAATAACAACACACATACATTCCTAAAAAACCAAACTATCAAGCATATGTAACTAATTCAGTTTTCATTCGCATACAGAACCCTTTCATTTTATGTCATTGCTGAAGTATCAAACACCATGATATTTGCTGGTGGCATTCATATTTTCCATTTTTGTGCTTTTTAACCTCAGCTTTAGGAAATACAGTTTGACAGACATTAGAAGTGTAATCAGCATTCTCAATTCAATTGATCAAAAGACTTTTAGAAGTCTTGGTCATGAAATAGAAACTGCTGTTAATGCAAACAATCACTTTGGATCATTGTGGCAGCCATATTGATTTTTTTCTACCTCTTTGAACTTTAAGTGTGCAAAATACAGCTTGACATTCACCAGAATTGGACTCACTATCCCCTAATCCTTTTCATATTAAGGCATCTGCAAAAACCTCATTCATAAATCTTTCATTTTCACCTGCACTTATTATTAGACATTAGAACTGACCACTAACAGACCTACCTCTGTTACCATACATGGTGCAAAAAAGTATATAAAATCAATTTACAGATGGACAAAGTTTTTTTGTTTTTATGAGCCAGGAATCTAGGTTCCCACACTGAAACCATTATGTTGCCAATTTGATACAAATAGTTACAACTCCCACTTATTGAGTTCTGTGCTCCTGTTCAAGGCTTCATTCTATAGTACTATGTTTTTCCCACCAGTTGCCTTTTACATAAAGAACACAGGAACTCATCTTGCTCTTCCTCCTCCACTCTCTCCACCCACCATTTGATGAACCCCAGCACATTAGGTCTGCAATATAACTAAAAATGAACACTAGTTTGAAAAATGAAAAATAAAAGCATGATTTGTAATATTTAAGTTTTTACTGGCACTCTGAATAAAGTTACTTTCTGTAGCAGATTGTAATAAGAATCTCCCAAGTCTGGATAAGGATGAACTGGTCAAAGCTGGCATCCTGGGCCTGGGCCTCTGTCATACTCAAATGCAGCTTAAAGCAGCAGTGAGGAAAGTGCATTGATGTGGTGGCTATAAGACAAATCCTTTTTGGAGAAAGCGGTCCCTCTCGCTATCTGATCCCCGTCGAGGCCCGCAGTCGGGCTGATAGCCCTCCGGTCTGTGTGACCACAGACAGTTGGTCTGGATTTGTCCAGAGAGATAAAGAGAGGAATCAGAGCAAGGAGGAGTGGTGTGGAAAGGACAGGAGATGTGTTTTGGAGCCTCTTCCTTTTTTTTGAAGGTAAAACCAGCCCTTTCATCTCCCCCTCCTTCCACCCAGGTATCTGCCACATCAAACCAGCAACATCTTTTTTTTCGATTACATCTGCTAAAAGGTACCAGTATATTTAGCGACTACATCAGCAGTGCAGTGATCTGGGCTGATATGTGAATGTTATAGCTGTCTTACAGCTTATCTTTGTTCTGCAGCAGCTTGGAAAGGTTTTGGAGGAGGGGGGTTTGGGAACAATTCTATGACCACAAATGAAATTAGTATTAATTCAGCAGGTTTGTGGCCCTTGGTGAGGTTTCTTAGTATTTACACAAAATAAGACATGTTCTGACTATTCAAGACAACACATGCTCGATTACAAATTTAAGTTACATTGGTAATTCATGTTCATACTAGTGGAAATATCTACAACAACATATAATTACTACAACAGTTAATTAATGTTTTTTTTTTCATTTAGATAAGCTTACAAGATTTTTGAAGATGGAACAGTGAACCCCCTGAAGTCTTTTTTTCTTTGTGAATTCCAGTGTTTTGTTGAGAATGAAAGAAACCTCTTTCATATCAGAAAAAAAATGAATATGTCCTGCGGCTGATAGGATGGGTTTAACATTGATATGAAAAGCATGTTGCCACACAAAAAAAATAACAGCCAGAAAGATGGGTTTATTTGGACACTTCACTTTCCTCTGAGCCATATCAACATTGTTCTTAGAGTGAACACAAACAAAGGAGAGTGGAGAGATATACCCTACTTTCCAAAGTTCAACAAAAAGATAGAAAAATGCAAAACAAAATGGACAGAACTGACAGTGGGGGGCAGTGAGCTCTATGCAGTGAGTCAATGTAGCTTTAATCAATGGCAACTCATTCAGTGGGAAATCACAGGTGGAACTGTGACACAAGCAACCTTCTACAAGTTTCCCAAAAAGTTATTTCTTACATATGTGTGTATGCATGTCCAAGTGAGGATTGAAATGAGGAGTCATGAATCTCATCAGAGTGGAGTTACAATTGGCCATCAATCATGCAGTCCATTACTACATGTGGCTCTGTTTGCTTTGTGTGTTTGTTTAATTGTAGATGTGTATAAGTATGTGTGAGTATGGATGTAGATTTGTAAACGTGTGTGCATGTATGTGTACATGTGCAATGGTGTGTTTGTCTATATATATATGTGAAAGTACACATTTGCATGTGTGTGTGTATGCATGTGTGCGAGCATTCACATGTGCATGCAAACACACGTGTGTGTGTTTCTTCCATCTGTTGAATAGAGAATACGGCAGTATAAGAGGTGGCAGTGATCTATAGAGCTCCCAGCTGGGCTGTATCACCCTGGGTACAGACAGTAGCAGGCTGCTAAACCTTATCAAAAGCTCCCTGGTGGGCTCTTTTACCTTTTCTATGTATACGATACCTCTGGTCAGGAGTAAAGGTGCAGGCAGTTAATAGTCACATTATCACCATTATTGCACAGAAAATGTTCACATTTTGTAAATTGGTGCCTTGTAATTTACTAACATTGTTGCATTTTCATGTAATTATCAAGTCCTCTGTCAGTGGTGCTCAATCTTGGTAGCCACAGGGGATTTGTTGTTTTTTGTCTTTTCACCTTCAGTTCTGTTGCCAGTCCAAGCCCAAAAAAACAGGTAAAATAAGGTAACTGTACAATCAGTTGCTTTATTGATAAATTAAGTCATGAGCAACAAAAAAACTGGCACAGCCTGTGGCCCACAACAACCAGGATTGAGCAGCATTAGCTTTGCGTATTTTTTCAACAAATTAGAGGTTCGTGACATATCAGGATTACAATATTTATGATCTGGCTCAAAGAGTTCATGTTTATGGAAAAGAGATGGGAACGACGCTTACTGTACTGTGGCCCTAATTGATATTCAGTGAAGCATGTTCATCCCTGAAGAACAAAAATGATGGATACATCCAAATGCCAGAGAGGGAGATGAATTATAGTGTTGTCCTTGGTTTCTGGACACCACACTGTTTAATTAGCCACAGAAATTATGTGTGAGGGGAACCAAAAATGAATAAAGATGACAGTGGCGATCAGAATACAGCCTAGAGCTATTTCTACAGAGGATGGTCAAATGGCAGCTCTCTCATTGTGGCATGGAGACATTGTCCTCTTTATCAGTAGGGTAATGGGATGGATTTATGAGGGGGAGAAGTTTGCCCTCATGGCTAAGTTGACAGCTGGGACAAGCATCAAAATGAAAACTATAGTCGTGATGAGAGAGAAGTTTTAGTGAATTGTATTTGAAGTAATTGTGTATATGATATACATGTTTGTGTAAGTGAGTACATACATGACTGTATGGTGCATGTGAGCATGGATTTGTATTTACTGTATATTAATGTGAGTATGCATTGTATTTTTTCCATGATTTCATTGAATTAGTTGCCTTCAACTTCTTCAAAAAAACCTGGTTGCACTTATTGTAAATAAATTACAATGAAATAAATGTTTAAAGAAGAACATGATTAAACCTTAGGATGTATAGAGCTAGAATGACCTACCAATGAATAATTTGTTTAAATCAGGGACGTTTTTCCTTTTTTCTGCAGTGACTGGTTTGGATCATTATGCTACCAATAGCTCTTCCCATTTAAATGACATTCCATCCTCCTGTCAGTAAATATGATTATCAGACTGAAAATCCCAGTGACTTTATTGTAACAACTTACATGCATTAGTTAACATTTAACACAAAAGATCACAACTAACCTTTTTACCATATTTACTAACACCACAGCTTACTTGATTATACATTTTTATGGTGTTCAAAATGTGCTGTAAGCACAAATGTTTGTAGAAATTAGTATTTTCCTTTTTTTTTCATTTGAATTGTCTTGCAAAGTTGCATTTGCAAGGCAATTCAATCAGAATGACATTGTTGATTAAAACTAAATTGGTTATATTGTCATTAGTTAATGACATGTTGTCAGTTGTATTGTCAGTGTTAAGTAGTGTATTTGAGTGAAGTCATCATTGTCCTTAACAAGTTATTTAATAAAAGGACTGCTGGGTATTCATTTTCAGTATGGAAGAATCATCATTGAATCACACACAGTAAATTGTACAAACAGCACAAATAATACTTGCTACCCTGTCCGATAGGTATGCTCAAAGAGCTGTCAGAAAGCAAGTGATATTTCAGCACAATGTTTTGCTAGACTGCATATTGGAGATATGAATTGATGCAGTATTAAAATAAACCCTCAAAGAGTGTGCACTAGATGTCTTTGGAGCTCTCGAGAAGGTCCTCTGACATTTGGATTGCTCGCTCAGTGACTTTATACCAGAGTCCTTTTTATCCCCCTGTGAGTTTATAAAGTAGTGCTGCAAGTTCTGATATAACGTCATGGTTGGAGGTATTGAAAACTACAGCGTGTCCTTGTGCTGTAATGCTAGCTTAGTTTAAAGTTCCCTTAAGATTCCTTAAGGACAGAAGTAGAGCATCCACTGTGTATTTTCCATACCTGTCTGACATACGGATATGTGCAAAAATGATAACACCAATGAAAAGTCACTTAATAGAGTCAGGAAATGAGAAATCATCTCTCCTCAGTGAGAGGGTCAACAAAGTCACAGCTAGTTGGCAGGTGTGGAGTACACAGTCCAGGATGCAGTCCTGTTCAGTTTGGTTGTGCTTACATTGATATTTTTTGTGATCTGATCTGTAAAAAACCTACCTCTGCTACTGTGTTCATTAAAAGAAAAGCAAAATTTGATGGTTGGGTATGGCAGATTGCCTCACAAAGCCAATGAAATTAGATGACAATTTATGACTTTAACTCTTAAATATGGGGTTAAATCTAATTGCAATAACTATTGTGATGTATTAAATGTGAATAATATTATATATTTAATAACAATGTATTTAATACTTAATTTTGGTCATATTAATATGCAAAATACAGTCATCTATTCATTTTTAGTATTATATATATTATAATATATAAAACTAACCTTTCTATGGGTTTATTTAGACTACAAAATGTTGCAGAAATCTAGAGAAAAGTATGATGTTTTATTTTGGACTTCATGTTTGCATTTAACAAATATTGCTAGAATATAAAGGCTGGAATCAAACAAAGGAACTCTTCAAGGGCATATGCAATTCCATCAAAACTGACCTTCGTTTCATGAAGGGTATATGCAACTATGCTCCAGAATAATGACAACACAATCCAAAGCTTGTCTCCAAGATAACATTAGTACAGAAAATTATATTGTAGTTTAAGGTCTGTTTTGATTTATATTGCATATGCAGTTAAAGAAACTAAGTGCATTTGATTGAATCTTGTACAATATTTTGCTATAGTGGTTTAAATTATAAAAATATATTGCAAAAGGAACAGAATCTTCCATGGAGTTGTACACCCAGCAGCAGAGGAGCAGATTTTTACTGGGGAATAGTTGGTGTTGCTCAGACCGACAAACATGTGATGTGCTGATTCTCAGTAGGGTCTGGTGTGTAGGCTTGCGTCTGAATGAAATGGGAGCTTACACCTTTTTTTCTATTTCTCACTCTGCCAATCTGCTCTTCCTTCCTTCCTGTTCTCCATCTTCTTTAACTCTCTGTACCATGGCTGTAGCACACAGTGAAATCCTAGCCTGACACATTCTCTCTGTCTTTTCATTTCATTTTCTTGTGCTTCACAATGTGTTCTTTGAGTCAGCTGTGAGTTACTCAGAAATACCCAAACTAGTAATAATACCTCTTTTATTATTTTCATTGTTTAAGTAGGCATATCTTCCTGTTCATTCTGTCTCTCTCTGTTTTTCTCTCAGTCTCATACACCTCTCTTCCTTCTCCTCTCTCCACTTCTCTTAAAATCTATTGGCAAGGAGATTAAACCCCCCTGAGAGGACCTGCTGTTGGAAGTCTAGCGTCTAGCCCACAGACTTTGTGTATATTTATTTATTTATTTTCAGGTAGCTCTTTTGAAGAGCAGAAAATTCCATTACAGTGTGATCCTTTGATTTGTCGTTGCAGCTGGGAAATGCATCCCGGGCAAAGGGGAACTGCCGCATTATTAAAAAAGGAAAATAATGCCATACCAATATCAAACTGCATTGTGCAACATATAATCCATCCTTCTGTTAAGAAACTCTACTGTGAAACCTTTGTGCAGGTGAGTGTATGAATGCATTTGTGTGTATGTATGTATGTGCATTTGTATGTGTGTGCCTTTGTGCGTATGTGTATGGGTATATGTATGTGCAGGGTGTGTGTGTGTGTGTGTGTGTGTGTGTGTGTGCATGTATGCATGCAGAATGTGCAATGGGTTGTGGTTTTGTTTGTGTGTGAGTGTGTGTGTGTGTGTGTGTACATATGCTTCAAGAAGCGGATGTTCCTCTGTGTGTGCGCAGGTTTGCTTGTGTCTTTGCCATAGTGTGTGTGTACCCTGAGGGAAAAGACAGTGGCATTAGGTATTCAGTGAATAGTGAGTTATCCACAAGGTCACAGGAGGTGTCAGCTCTTATAACATTAAACACCATCCCCACAAGGAGGGCATTTACTGATGTTCTGTTCATTCACTGTTTTACCAGAGAGGGAAAAGACATCCTTACTCAGACTACCCATAACACCTGTACTTATACACACACACACACACACACACACACACACACACACACACACACACACACACACACACACACACACACACACACACACAGTCATAATATTCACTCAGACACAGACACACAAAAGTGAAACACATGCATATGCGCATACATTGGTACACACACACACACACACACACACACAGACATACACAAGTGAGCATATATAATTAGGCACAATCACACACATATATGCATTCGATGTTAGATGAGAAAAGAGTATTTAATGGGGTTGGTATAAATGGGAGAGCTTAACTTTAGTTGCAAGGGTCAAGCCATAAATAATAAACAATAGTTATCTCAGGAGATTTAGAAGGTACATGAATGCTATTAGCTGCATTCTGCAATTCTGTCAACATATAAGAAATAATTAAACAAAATGAGCAGCTAACCACATGTTTTTGTAGATTACATGTAAACTGAAGGAGTGTAATTTATCTCATTTGTTTAAGGTATATGCCCATAATTCCTCAGGCAATTCTCATAACACTGCTCTCCAACTGCATTCTCCTTTCAAAACATGTTCAAGTTAATCATCTGTGTAAAACTAATTTTATTACCTATTGTTAGTTCATTAATTTTGTTAACTCATTGAAGACACTCGCGGTCAGACGGCCTTTATTAAAACAATGACCCGCCGCTTAATTTTAATTGCTAATCGAAGCATAGTTTAATTTTCATTCTCGTGAGAGGCAAAAAAGCAGTCATCGTATAATGGATGTGAATGCCTCTCAATTAGCGTGTGGGTCATAGTTGTGATATTGGCTCCAGTCTAAGGAGTAATGCGGAGAGAAGCGGCCTTTGTTTTGACGGCCACTCACCTGCACTGTCAGGGAGAATCAGCCTCTGCTCCCTCAGCTCTTCCGGAGGGAGGCTCTGGATAGATTGGGAAGGCACTCCAGTCCTACAGCAATTAACTCTTCTCCTCCAGAACCGAGCTGTCGGGGCAGTGGAATCTCTCAGGCCCATCGAAGCTCCCAAGAGAACCGCCAAACCCCCTTTACTTCATTACACATATCTATATGTTTGTCTTTATGTTCCACCTGAATAAATGGCCCGAGGAATCCAAGGGGCTAAGAGAGATGTCTCTGAGGTCTGGAGGTGAAAAAAATGGTTTCATTTTCCTTTTTAACATTTAAATGGGAAAATATCAGTGGAAACAGCTTGGATTTGGGAGTCAGATTGGGGATGGAGCTGAGGAGAACTTTGTGGGAAATGGTACTTGAAAGGGCTTGTCTCCTCCTTCAATGCACTGTGTGTCCCACCCAAAAAACAGACACTGAGGACTCCTTCTCCTCAGATCAAAAGAGTACAGGCTTTCCAGATTCTGCCATCCCTCTCCTCATGTACTGACCGACCCATTGGAGAGGTGAGCCACTTAACCTGTCATCTTGAATTGTGTGCAAAGCAGGAGACAGGTGTGAGGGCCTTCCGCAGAGACACCATGGGAACTGCTCAGGTAGCCGAGCAGTCAATACTAATACTCTGCTAGAGTCCCTCTCACACTGCTGTCCCAGACAGGGGCTGGGGGAAGGGGGGTGCTGGAACCATGGTACAATATCATAAATGTCATATGGCAGTTTATGAATCAGCAACAATCTTGAGTGCCACTCTTCACTCCTGACTGTACATGTAAATACACCAGGGACTTATTTGACCAGGCAGGGCTCTTTGCTCTCTGTGTGCCATAAGTGGGGGAAGGGGAACAGCTTAGTAGTGGCATTTACAGGCAGTGGTGCAGTGGTAACTGAGGAGCCTAGTTTACTGTCTGAGTACATGAGCACACTGTAACTCCACAGTTCATATGTGTTAATGCCAATAAGGGTAATAGCAGGGTATATTATGTAGTTCCTAAAGATTAGGGAAGTATTCTCTGTATGCTTGCAACCACCCTCAACTATACCACTGTCCAGAGGTGGAAAGTTCCAGAATGACACTATAGCTGTGTCTCAGACTGGTTAACATTCCACTCGAATGTTATATTGCAAGTTATTCAGTTTAGCATATCAATTTTAATTCATATGTGTAGCATTCACAAAAATCACTACATTCTAGATAATTACTGCTACATCACAGTAATATCTACCTTGTAATTGATTTCTACATTGTGCTTGCTTTTCCTGCATCATTGTGAGTGACATTAAACTCAATCACATATTGTCTCATCATTTTTCCTCTGCTCAGTTGACCACTCCAGTTCCAGCACCACATACACTATCATGTCCTCTAACACACTGAAACTACTGTTGCTTAACACAGTACCATACAAAGAAAAAAAAAAGCATTTGTACTTGTATAAAAAAGGCAACAGTGCTTGGATGAAAATTCCCTAGCCAGTAATGTATATTGGTAAACTTGCTAGATGTTGTACACAACAAAATTACATGGCTGGATTAAAGCAAACCATTCAGTTGTGTGGGGTCAAAATAGTTGCATTGTTAGGAGAGGACACCTCACTCAATATTATCAATACTCATTAGAGAAACCGTCTCTCTCTGTCCCTGGGATTCACTTGCGGTCCTTGTGCTTTCTCTGACACATCTATATGTAAGTACATAAGACCTCCTGTTTCCACCCACCCCCACACATACACACAATTTTTTTTCCCAGTGCCATTTAATTAGCTTTTTTGATGTGTGTATGGATTTTTTAAAATCGCTAGGCCCCTATGCCCACACTCACAGAGAGAGTAAATCATTAAGGCCACTCTGTTCTGCTCAGTGTGTGAATGTGTTGGGCGCTCTGTTTCGCAGGGCCTGAAAGGATCTCTCCTAGCTCCTCACAGTGCTTGCACTGATTGCTGGTGACACGCCTGTCTATACTGGCGGTATGCCATTGCTGCATCCGATATCCTTTCAAAGATTGCATGGCCCCACACCCATTGTTACCTCCTGCCAATCCACGGCCACGGATCTGTCAATAAGCTAACCAAAAATGCTCCTGGAAGAATTTTTGACATTTCCGATTGTTTGGTCAGGTTTATTGTAGCCTTGTAAATATAAGCTTGTATATATATATGAACTTGACTGGCATCTCACTTCAGTGTGGTATGGCTCTCCTTAAACAGTGCTTTGCTAATAAACAATTTTTTTGGTTTATAATTTGGGACATTACAATTCCAAAGATGCAGGCAGAATCTTACAGGCGGTTGTATGGACCACGCCAACCAATTAATTCCACTCTCAGCATTGTGCTATAAGAATTGTAGAAAGCTATACTGAAGCTATCTAGGCTAATCGATCAAAGACTCCTAACTCCTTCATAAGACATATATTAACATTTATAAACACTGGCTGCGTCTCAAATTGCATACTCGTGAACTTGCATACTTGTGTACATTTTAGTACATACTTCCAAGGACACTAACTAGTATGTACTATTAAGTATGCAAGCACACAGAGCGGTAAAAATGAGTTAATTTGAGACATACTTGTACTAACACATCATATCTCTTCTGACCTTTGCAAGAAACCCATCTGGTAATGGTAGCAGCGACTGAAATTGTAGCTGACCTCTAACTAGATGTTGTTGCAGAAAAAATGTCACTCAGTAAATATTTTTTTGTGAATGTTTGTTCTTATAGTTTTATTTAAAAATTATTCTTCGCTGTCAGTTCTGAGAACACTAGGACCACTTGGAAGAATAGTATGCTCAGATTCATACTATACATACGCAACTATGCTAGGAGAATTTCCAGTCAATTCTATGCATACTTGTGTACTTGCATACTAGAGTTTGAGACGCACTTGATCAGGTGACCGTTAACTTCTGTACTTGATATGTGCACAAACTAGTACACAAGTATGCAATTTGAGACACAGCCACTGTGTTACCAATTGATGAAACAGTTATAAGAATATTTGGCTGCATTATTAAGCTTTGTACCACAGGTTATTTTAGCCTGCTTGAATGATTTTTACATAACATTAAAGTCCTTTGTGATTGTCAAGCCTTGTATATACTACAGGCCTTTATAAAACCTCTATAATATATATTGATACCAAGTTATTCATCCATTTATTTGTGCTATTTCTATCTCATCTCACCTTCCCTGTTCTCCCATTCTAAAGAACATAATTTGGCATATGCATTGTGTTGATTGGCTGATTTGCAGAGCCCACCTGCTCACGACTCCCAGAGGCTGGATACAGATTTCCTCCTCGCATTTCTATATTCGTGCACCTCCTCACCCTCAGTGTCATCTACATGGGAGAGAGAGAGGACGATAATGCCCTATCTGCGGGTCTGATCACATGGATAAATAAGAGCCCATAGCGCAAGCATCTTCAACGGTGTGATACGATCAATACCTCACTGTGCACTGAAAATGCACTTACACATGCACTGGTGCCATCTTTCAGACAGAGACTGACAGGTGGGGGGGGTGGATAGGGGAGATAGGAGGTGCTATTTCATTGACATGCAGTTTGGCATGTACATAAATAAGCTTAGTACTGGTAACCTCCTCTTAGCATCATTCCAACACGGCATCATTGCTGGAGATAATCATTTTATCAATTTATCAATTGAAGCTGTCATTCAAGGCTTGACAATGTGCAGTTCTCTGGAACAAAAAAGACTAATAATTCAAAATACATATCCCTAACCATTCAAAGCTGGTCAAGATGAAGCAGAAAAGAATTGTTTGGCAGTCAGCTGCATATTATAGAAATTATGCCAACAGGCTCTTTTAAACTGCACCACATTTGGTATGTTATTGCAACTGCCGTTAGTTTTGAATTGGGAATCTGTGAATAAAACTTACTGAACACTCAATACCACTCTGTATCAACTCTCCGAGAGCTTGTAAAGTATCAAATTAGATTGTGTAAGCTATCAAATTAGATTTAACAGGGTACATTTTGCTGTGTGTGTGTGTGTGTGTGTGTGTGTGTGTGTGTGTGTGTGTGTGTGTGTGTGTGTGTGTGTGTGTGTGTGTGTGTGTGTGTGTGTGTGTGTGTGTGTGTGTGCATGTGTGTGTGTGTGTGTGTGTGTGTGTGTGTGTGTGGTATTCAAGCATTTTAAAATTTAGCAAATTACCACATTGATCTAAGCACAATGGACAGCTGGTTATGGTTGCATATCTGGTATGTTCTTTTAAAAATCACCTCCTTTATCATTTAAAATGTTGCATAATTTTGTATATAATATGCTGAATGCCTTTAGTATGTAATTTCAAAATTAATTAATACAACACATATTTAACACATAATTAAGCACTTATAAATCATACATTTGTAAGTTTTATTTTGAGTGAAATTGATTTGAAATACAGTTAATAATTGATATTATAGTTTCTTTTATGATTCTTCAGAATGGCAGGGCATGTTAAGTGTTTATCAAATAGTTATAAATAGTTATAATACAGGTTATAAATGCTTGATAGGAGTTAAATGTTTCAGCTTGAAGGTTTTAAATGTATATATCGATTCACGTGAATGTTTGAAACAACAGTAAATGTTTCATATATCTAGTGAATGTGAGGTTTTTGAATGTGTAGACCATATCACAGTCAAAGGTGAAGATATGGAAGGCACTGAGACCAAGTGATCTTATCACAACCCACAATATCCAGGGGTTTCTTATGTTGAATAATACAAATAAATGGTCAATTTCTGAAGCTGAAATTAACATGTGAAACTGTGCACCGGGAAATTCCCCTTTTACAGACTGATGATACAGCACAGTGTTGAAAGAATGTGCAAGCCCCTGATCACCTCATTTTGGGCAGACTGCAACAATGCCATGCCATTGTCAAACACAAACTGAAGTCACACTTGTTTTTATCCATGTTGCACAGGTGCTACACAATCACAGAGTTTTACATTATGTGGAGGGCTCACCCTGGTCACTAAAGCCATGTTATTAGTCAGTCTGTTCCCTTTGTAATTAGTTGATCTGCATAATATTGACATTAAAACTGGCCTACCTTGTGACTAAAGGGGTAGCAAACACTTGTTAATTGGGTGGAATTCTCCAAGGTACATACATTCTACACTTTGTCATTCTTTTCATGAGAAAAGGGTAACATAACAATACCACCGAGTCTCATTAATACACCTCTAAATGAAGAATTTACAATGAAAAAAAACCTTATCTTAACCTTATTCCTTTTTATTCTGAGTGTGCGCCTTCAAAATAAAACATTGAAACAGAGCTGAATTTTTGTGGGAAAACAAAGAGGTTTGTGTGCCTGTTACATTTATCTGGTTTTCTCCACTGGTGAGGGACAAGATAAGGAAAGCCCAGGTGTCACCACACAAGTGTATGCAATATTTACATCAGTGAAAAAAAGTTGTTTCCCTTTGATGTTGTTTCTTTGTTCATTTTTCATTACTATTTAAATTATGAATCTTCCCTTTTTATATGCAGTTGTCACTACATTGAAACAGAAGGATACAGTCTAGTCCAGTAAATATAATACTAAAACTTAAGCACAATACAGCATCAATAACAGTGATGAAAAATATTCTGATTGTTCCTTGGTGCCTTTTCTTACTTCATATAATTAGAAGAAACAAACAAAAAAAGAACACTTAACTACTCTGTTCCTCACTCAATCATGCTAATGGTTCTGCTCATTTCCCCAGGTGGCCGATAAGATAACAACAGGATTATCAAGGACAACACTGTTTGTTCCAAGCATAAAATTTAGAAGCTTACAGTAGTTTTTCTTAAGGAAAATACCTTAAATGACCTGTTGAATGATCTATGGAATGTTACAGCAGCAGACAGTTGCCTACCTGATAACTGTAGACTATTCAAATCCTTTAACCAGGTGAGGCAACTGAGAACTCACTTTCCAGTGAGGACCTAGGGAATCAGTGTGGGTACAGATTGTAAGGGATTATCAGGCCATTGAGATACAGAGGTTTTTTAAAGAGGCCAGATGTAGAGAGCCTTTTTCTGGACTTCTGTTTGGTCCATGGAGAAGAGTGCCCTTGACTGGTCCACCAACACCTCCTATTAGCAGCAACTTATCTATTATCTACAAGTGTGTAAGTAACTAGCTTCTCCATAATGGAGCCTTATTTAGTCTGGTGCCTTAAGTATTTCAGAGCTAGGTTGGAATGGGAGCAATTATTGTCCAGCACAGGACCAGACCAGGGATCAAAATTAGAATGTGTCTCTGGATTAGGACAGTCTAGGAGGAAATATTGACAAGACATAATGGGAAAAGAGTGTTTTTTTCCACTTCCATTATGCTTTATGCACTAAGGAACTCATGGTTGCATCATTATATGCCTGGGAAAATAAGATTCTGTTGATGCACAATGTAACTGATAACTAGCCTGTGTAAAATGCTGAAGCAGCCATAAGACAAAAATAGCAGCTTATTTGAGCTGACATACTGGGGAACATCCATTGCCAGAATTGGCGGTCACTAAGTTTTTCAATCTTATGGTTCTAAAAAATTTAGAACAGAGTTCAAAATTAGAATCAGACTCAGTTCCCTATTTAGCAGTTCACTTATTACTTGTACTAGAATGGCCAATTCCAGGTGCATACATACCTATGCTTACATAAAACATACCTAAAAATGCAGTTGTATGCCATTCTTCCATTGAATATCATATTTAATTTTTTGGGTTGCATACAGCAGGGTTTCTTATTGTGAGCATTCTGCCCCATAGCTCATTAATCATTAGTAATGGAGTTATAGCACCACCAGGAAGGGGAGATAAAACTAACTGGGTCAAAGAAGTTAGTGCTCCAGCTGGATGGGATTACGATGGCTTTCCACTTTTTCCAAGTTGGAAGAGGAGGGCCAGAGAAGAGCCTGGAATGATGATTGTTTGTAGAGGGATAGGCGGTTTATAGAGGATTGCCCCTCTGCGGTTTACAAGCTTGTGCCATTTTTGCAGGCCTGACCAGAGAGAAACAGTCCAGCAACAGTTTCCATATTCTACGTCTCTTTCAAAAGTCAGACAGCCTGTTGAATCCCTCTTGGGAAACCCAAAAGGATCTTTTCACTGTCTCTCTTCAGAAGGGAAGGAACACAGGGCAGAGGCAGACATAAAGTGAGTGAGAGAGTGAAATAGAAAAATTAACAGAAAGAGAGGTAGGGAGAGAGAGAAAGAGAGAGTGGCACTACAAAACAAAGGCTCAGAGGCCTTTACATAAACTCCATAAATGTTTTCTATTTTGGACTTGCATTCCAGAGGGCAGGAGAAAACTGTCTCTCTCTCTTTTCCTCACTGTCTCCCTCCTCCTCTCTCTCTTTCTTGCACAAGCTCATTCTCTCTTCTCATCCTCTGACTTATTATACAGAGGGATTCACTGTAGAAGTTGGCATCAGATGAAAAGATATTATCGCACAATAAAAGGTATAAGGATGCCTTTATAAAGCTTGAAGAAGAGGCTCCTTCAAAACAAGGGCATGCATATTCTAACCCATTGAACAAGGTTACTTTTTATCCTCTAAATCCGTAACAGTGCTACTTGTTAAGCACACAATTACAAATTACAAATTTGAATTCGCAGTTGTGTTATGCCAATGGTGCCTTGGCTTGCAATGTAAATTAAATTACATTGTTGTTAAATTGCTACAAATCAGATTAATTGTAAGAGGTCAAATCTGTACCAATCACCTCCTCACTTAACAACCTCAACCCCCAACTTTATGCAATCAGTTTCATCTTTATAAATCAAGCTTCAGTGAAAATCATATTCTGATGCTGCTTGTCTGTGTGCACCATCAACAAATATAACATGGGGTCATAGCTTATGACAACACTTTCCACATTATTTCAGCCATGTGTATATTATGCTAGCTAGCACATGTCAAATTAACGGAAGTGTTTAAAGTTATAAAAATGGTGGATCAGATACATAACACTTTCCTGTAGCAGTGCCAGCTTGTGAACTTATAAGAGACAGAAATGTTAATGATCATGGGTCTCAAAGTGATTGTTTTTCATTTCTCAGTTAACAAGTGTTGTTCATTCATTTACAAGTTCTCATCTTCTCAGCTGTGGCTTTCTTTTGTACTTATTAAAGGGGTATTTTACTCTTTAAGACTTAAGTTCTATAGTTTCCTTACCTTTGGTGTGTCTTCGTGAATGGTGGTGAATGGATGTTTTAGGATGAGACCTAAAGACTCGGCTCTATCTTGTTCATGAAGACAAAGTAGATCTAAGAAAACTTAAATCTAAAGACAAAGAAATTCCCTTTTAAGTTAGTGAGAGCACAATTTCCCATGACAAGACACAATTTGATTCACAACATCAAATGAATCCTTTCAAAGAATGGGTTATACTTACAAAAGTAAATCCCCAGTTGCATGTCACATTGTCCTCAAAACTAGCTGCTTTTAGGATGCTGGAGGTCTCTCAATGTATCTCAGTTTAACAATAATTTCCATTGTTTTAAGTTGGTTCTGCAACTGGATGTTTCAGTCCGAACCGCACCATGACTGTTTATGGTCTGAGATCCACACTGGCGAAGCAAGAACTCTCTCAACCTTACCAAGGAAGAACAGGTTAAAATCCTCAGTCTCATCACTACCGATCAGCTGCTAGATTTTAGCTTGTACAATTTGTGAACTTATCTATCTACCTATCATATGCAGAGTCTTGTTCAATATGTCATTGGTGTTATATATGCAGTATGGTAACAAATGAGCGGCTTCATTGTGGGCACCGGCGTTTGGTTTAGACGTTCAACTTCTTGTCCGCAGGCTAACTCAGATTAACGTGTTGAAAAGAGTTTTGCCTTGCTGAACAGTTTTGGCTCATAGATAAGTCCCAGGTTCCTAGACAACGTCTGGCATGATGAAAGCTTCTGATACAGAACAGAGGAGCCCCATTCTGCAGACTGATGAAGAGGAGGTTGTGTGATGGTGACATAATAATCACACATTTTTAAACATTGTTCAACAATATAGAAAAAGTGCAAACTGATGTGTTGCAGTGGAATTAATTTGTAACAGTATTTGTGCAGTGATTACAAATCAATGACAAAATAGGTAATTTTTTAAATTTAATCTCTTCCTTAATATGATTGGTAATTCAACTGGCCGTTATAATTTAGAGTATTCAGTTCCACATTTTGGGATATCTTTTCTTGAATTTCCATTGCATATATCCACTGGGTACCCAATCATATATCCATTTAGCCTAGTTCTGCGAAAATATCAAATAATAAGCCATGGTCTCTTCCGCCCACTAAAAGATTTCTTTTATTGTACTATAATCAGACTTCTGACTGCTGACGGTCTAAAAGCTTAATTGACTAGTTTGGCCAGCATAAGAATGTAAACGGCTGGCTGAGTCATGCAGTCGAGGATAATCATCCAATTGTATGACAAAAGCAGCCATTGCTAATCTGATAAACTCTGTGATGGCAATGGGTCAAGTAAAGTCAAATGTGCAAGGCCTTTATAAGTTTCTTATAGTTGTCTTTGCACTGTTTTATTGTATACAGAGTGGAACAGATGTATGACTCTGTGTGCAAGGTCAAAAGAAATTTACTGGGCTCATGATATGAAATACCAAAGGAAGCTCTTGTTCACACTAGCTGAAACATATATTTAATTTTCACTGAGCATCAAAAAAACAAATATGAAATAAGGTCATTGCCACAAAATTCACTCTATTATCTTTTTTACCTTGTGTAAGGCACTTGTACGTTCAGCTGGTTTTGCTGTAGATTTTCAAATAAATGATTTCTTAGTCAGCTCAAAGGTGGACATTACTATTTCTGTTTTGATATGTGCACAACAAAGCATACAAAAATGCATTTGCAATATTGAAGTTCACACAAGGTGACTTCATTACAGGGCATGGTGCATGGTGTATGTAGGTGGGAAAATAAGACATTTTATAATACAAATACTGGAAATTCACCCATTTTTTCCAGTTGAGAATTCTAGTATTAAGCTATCTGACTGGTAAGTAGTTGAGCAACAGTTGCATTTACAAAATAAATTGAACTGCAGAGATGATCCA
The DNA here is from genome assembly GCA_022829145.1 of Albula goreensis. Taxonomy (NCBI): domain Eukaryota; kingdom Metazoa; phylum Chordata; class Actinopteri; order Albuliformes; family Albulidae; genus Albula; species Albula goreensis. Next base: position 16,860,422 of record CM040753.1, on the reverse strand, counting down.
AACCCACCAAAAAGAACATATTCTGCACTGTAACTATGTGTTGGCATATCTATGGGGTGTGCCAAGTATTGGCAAAATGGACCATTCCTTACAGACATGGTTTCTTATTCAAGCATACATAAGTAGTAATTAGCCTATTATTGGCTTTAAAGAAAACAATACAACCTTACAATGGAACATTGTGCAACATGATTATTAAAAGTATTCTGTTATGATCTTTTTAGCCAAGTGTAGTTTCAATTGGGAAAAGAAGCATTCATTTAAATGTAAAAATTCAATCAGCAGTGTCTTAGACAGAAAGATGGTATACACCATAAGCCAGGTGTTTAAGTTTTAAAAGACCCATCTGATGCACTGTCTATTTGTTCATATTATGCGATCATAAATCACAATAAATGTCCTGGCTCCTTTTATACAGAACTTAAATACATTTCAAATGCAAATCTGTTATTTTTCTGTGCTGCAGTTTTCTGGATTTCAAATGCAATGACATTTGACTATTCCAGCAAACATAAAGATGTTTCATTGTTAATGTGGGTGGAAAGTATGGACTATAAATATTTCTTTTTTATTTAACTGTTAACATTTATTTCATTTAGTTTTTGTATTTTTCCAGGCTATATATCTAAAAAGCTGACAAGGACAGAACATGTGATTTCAGGTTCAATACCTATCATTTCCTTTAGTCCTCCAACTCCAGAGACATTTGCATCTGTGAAATAAAGCCAGTGTGCCACATACAAGGGGATGTGCCAAAAAGCTTACATTTCTTAGGTTTCTTACCTAAGTCAATTAAAGCAAAATTACACAATTATTTGTTTTATCTATTTGTTTATTTAAAAGGAACAGATAAAATGGAACATTGTGCTATATAGCAATCTAGATTGATTTTATATAAATGTACTGAGCCAAGGCTCATTTCCAGCTAGAAAAAAGGATTTATTTCAAGTTAAAAACTGGATCAGCATCCAGTCACTATCTTGGACAGAAGGATGGTACTTGATAGTAGTCATGCTTTGAAGTAGCATGATACGTAGTCTGATGTATGATATAAATGGATTTAAGTCTGAATGGTCTCATTACACTATTGAAATGCATTTTTAGTAACTAATATGTGTTTTAAGAACTTTAAGATGTTCCCTTGGTTTTAAAAACAATGATATTTCAAGATTGTAAATAACATAATGGGGTATTCTTACCAGGATTTATTCTAAATAAATTATCCTATGATTAAATTAACATATCTAACCTATTTTGTTTTTGTTGAATTGTCTACAACAAGCTGCTGGTGATAAAATATTTGTTTCCATAGTCACCACTGGTAATGTTTGAAATTAGATTGAATGAACCATATTAGAGGGAAGCTATACTTAGCTGTAAATCATTTACTTTGAACCAATCAAAATCTCTCCCCACACTCAATGTGGTTATTTCTCCAAATCGATTACTGATACTACATGTAATGGATGATTTATGAAAACTAACTCCTCATTTAATTAGCACTATTTTTCTTTCATGCTACAATTGGGTATACAATAACCAAGCTAAATTGCTACAAATGTGTCAGAAGCATTTCCCTCCATGCAGCTTTTTTTCCAGTTGCATGCAAACCTCTTTGTAGTTTTAAACTTTTGTTACATATTTGCAAGTCAGATTTTCCCTGCAAATATTAATATCTCAGTCTAATAAAGCTATAATGACACTGTTATGGATTGGGAATACTTGTCATCATACCCAGCTTTGAAAATAAATATATTTTTAAAAACTTGATTGTAACTGAATGAATTATGTGATCTACATTTTATTGATGTTTGGTGCTTATTAACCTCATCAGATTTTTTTTTCTGATTATGCTTCAGGGCTTCAAGCTGTTTCTCTTGTGAATAGCACTCCATTCTCTCATTTTAAAATCATTTATAAATGTTATTCTTTCAGTTTAATACATTAAAAATGTATTTTTTATAAACACTTTTCCAGCTACTGGTTCTGAGAAAAAGGATAAAAAATATCACCCGAGCAGAGGGACAATCAGGTAGGATTCAATGGGTGGACACTTTGTCTCTGAATCTGAAGTAAAAGGGAACATTTTGTAAGTCTCCTCATATAAAATGTATTTTATTTTATATATACAGAATAATGTAAAATGTATGGTTTTGACCTTTGTCTTTGATGTGTGTTTTGTTGAACTATATTCACACTGTAAAGCTGGAGTTTCATTGTAAGCATGTTTATGTCTTTTCATGAAAATAGCATTTTGATCCATAATGAATAATTTGTGGAATCACAAGAGTTAAGAACTCTTTTTTAATTGAACGGCTTAAGCCAAATATTCATGTCTATACAATGATACTGAAAGGTGAGTAAATCGCCTAAAGTGCTGAGTTTGCAATGTTAGTTTGTTAATAAACGTATTGATCTTGAGTGATGGAGTGCAGTGTGTGTGTGTGTGTGTGTGTGCGTGTGTGTGTGTGTGTGTGTGTGTGTGTGTGTGTGTGTGTGTGTGTGTGTGTGTGTGTGTGTGTGTGTGTGTGTGTGTGTGTGTGTGTGTGTGTGTGTGTGTGTGTGTGTGTGCTCAGAACAAATCCAACTGTATTCACTGAATACAGCTGGTTACCTTTTCAGCTGGTTACCTTTTGCCAATGGGCATACAGATCCACATGAATCATGAATGCCTTTGACTTTGTCTTTTGCCCAGGGTTGTCCACACTATGGAAAAACAGGTCAAATATGTACTGAATAACCTTTTAACCAAGGCAGGCTAGGGTGCACAAAAGAATAAACAACCATTAGGAATCAGTAGGAATTGAATGACCTACAGGGCCTTTTGGTTGTGGGGATAAATGTAGAGTTGATAATGAATGTATTAGGTGTAGGAGTTTGTCTGAGGTGTTAAGACTCCACAGGGTGTGTGTCCTTTGGTTTTTAGACAAGCCCCTAGGAGAGACAGAGGCTGAATCTTTGTGGTCCAACAATGGTATTTGCTGGATTGAGTAGAAAGAAGAATTAAACATTGATTGCTTTGTCTGGGACTTCACTGAATCAACAAGAGTCTTTCAAGGAAGCAGTGAGGCATGCTGCAATATGATAATTATGCTTTATGCAGTTTAAGTGCTGAGTGTTTGTCAACAAGGTGGATTGCTTTGGCAATGTATGCAGCAAATCACAGCTAGGTTGGAGCAACAGCAGACCTTAGCCAAGAGGACTAAATATATTTCATGCAAATCTAGAGAAGTGGCACTCTTGGCAGTCTACAGTGTAGCACTGCGTATTGTGGTGGGACCTACTTAACACACACGCTCGTGCACACACACACACACACACACACTCTCTCTCTCTCTCTCTCTCTCTCTCTCTCTCTCTCTCATGCATACACAAATATGAATTTTTAATTCTTTATTTGAATCCACATAACATTTTATACATAATTAAAAATATGTGTATTCTCTAAAAACGCACACACAAACCACACCATTAAGTTACACATGAAATCATGTTTCTGCTCGAAGAGGCATTTTAAAAACAAAATTTAAAAGATTTAATTTAAAAGATTTGATTTAATTTAGATTTAATTTAAAGTCTAGTGGGAAGCCTGTTGTGAAGAGGCTAAGGTATATGTTTTGGACCCCTGAGATTGGTGATTCAAGCCCCAGTCTAGCAAGAACACCATTGCTGTTGGGCCCATGAGCAAGGCCCTTAACCCCACATGGCTCCCAGGGGGGATTGGACTTTGGTTAGCCTAATAATCTGTGAGTTACTTTGGATAAACACATCAGCTAAATGACAGTAATGTGAAAACTTTCCATATGTCAGTTTATAAAGCAACAAGAGAAATATTATAGAGACATAACTTTTATATCAAAGAGCTGTTGCCCAAATTGTGGATGCATGCAAAAAACAAACTAAAGCAAAATCAGAAAAAGGTTACACCATGTATTAAAAAGAACAGGCAACCAAATGATTTACACAAGTGCTTTATTTTTACATTATCATAACATAGGGGGAGAAACATTATGTTTACATCATGGCATTTGCATTCTGTAAAGTTAGCTGTGGCACAATTATTGCAGGTGGGGGCATTTCCTTTTCGTCCTCCTCCACAATGTGGGACAGTGGGAGTAGCAGCAAAAAATCACTGTATTATTCTATCAAACCGTATTATTCTCTCTTGTGTACTAATGTCATTGTACTGTTTCCATTTTCAAGGACTCTTTACTTCTTCATGTTCTGATAATGTGACATTCACTCTTTTCTATCATGTTCAATATATACATGTATGCCAAACTATGGTTTCTCTGGAAATGGTTGTATATCTATGGTTTACATATAACCCTTGTGTGGTTGCTTCCAGGTGTTATATGCATATTGGTGTAATTTAATTATATTACAATACCAAACTGACATAGCTGAACAACCAGTTCTCAAAGACTAATTATTTATAATGTACAGGGACTAAAACTGCATTGCACTACAGTATGAAAAGAGTGTCAAGAAGTAGGTAAGTCCGAGAAAATGTTAAATTGTATGTGTTTTTCTTCAAAATAGCTATTTTAACCATTGTTTCCTGATAAAAATGAGTGAATAATGAATGTAAGCATTGTCCCCTGAATTCCTTTTACACAAAAGTGTGCAATTAAATAAATTGACCAAAATGGCCAGCAATGTCAAAGGGAAAATGTAGTTTCACTGAAGGTCTTGTGAGCTTCTGTTGAAAAAATCTTCTCGCTTACCCCCAACCTAAAAAGTCGCTCTGCTTTAACACCTAATAAAAATGTATCACATACTCAAATTACTCATTTATTTATATGTTGTGAATAAACAGATGCTCTGAATAATGCCTCTGTTCACCTTCTTTACCAGTACTTTTTTAAAAATGACTCTCCCCCGCCCCCAATTTTGCTAGTATTTGGTGGGTGTATGAGCAAAAAATTAGGGGAACCCAGGTTTTCCATAAAGTATGAATATGCAGCACAAAGAACTTAAAATAGGCATTACTTGACCTCATCAATCTTGCTGTTGACTGATACAAAAATAAAACATTAAGGAAATTACATAAATTCGTACTATTTATGTATTCAGGATAACACAATAATCCTCAGCTTGCCTGAGCCAAATCTCTGAAACTGTTGGCCGTGTTTGTCATGCTGCTGTCAAACTACAGCAGCCCACTTTTCCAAAGCACCAGTAATCATAATTCAGAGGGTTGAGTGGCTTATTTAATTTAAGTCCATATTGGACATGTGACAGTGATCTCAGCAACAGTGTTGATGTAATGTTGTGGTTGATGTGTAAGGCTTGTGGTTTAGAAGTAGCGGGTTTGATTCACAGGTAGAGCACAGCTGCTGTATCCCTGAGCCAGGTACTTAACCAAAAAGTGCTTCAGTAAATATCTAGCTGTATAAATGGATACTATGTAAAAAATGTAAACAAAAACTTCAGTGTAAGTCAGTGTAGAATGCCTACAATAATTACTGACAGGACTGACAGGATTAGAGTCAGTATTTGAAACGTTCATTTCCTCAAGGCTGTTCAGAAATCATCGCCCCGCCACCAGCCTGGAATAGGTAGAAGGGCTGCACTTATCATTTCTGGTATCTGTCAGTGGCTGTAGCCACTTTAAAGTGTGCAGACGCACACTCCCAGGGTGCACTGGTGCCATCACCCCACTCTCCACCATCCCCAAACCAATGGCAGGCCAAGCAATTCACCAACTTTCAAAATGAAATGCATGCTTGCCAGAGCTGTCTCTGTTCTTTGTGTCTGCCACATCATTCAGAGTTTTTGTCACTCCTTGAATTTCAGAGAGTCATTTGCTGCTTGAAAAAATGCAACCGATTTTTTCTCCTTCCCTCCTCTCCTTCACCGAATGATAGAAACAACTGCCTGTCACTGCTTGATTAGACCACAGGGCACATTGAACAGGAAGTGAGGGAGATTATAATTAATGCAGGCCATTTTCTATTGTTTTTTTCTTTTTTTCTGTTACTTCAAATTAAAAAATAATCAACACTACTGAAGGTGCCAAACAAAGGCCCAGAAAAACATGTTTATTCTGGACTAGCAGAAAAATGGTTGGCTTACCATGTAACTCTTCTACAGATGTACATTGGCATGTGGAAGTGTAATGAGTACATAACTTTAGAGTTTTATGTAATCGCAATGCAGTGATAACTAAGCTGAGAATAGCACAATCAAGCAGTGTCGCCTGATTCTACATCCTAAAAATGGGCCACATTTATCAAATGTGAGCCATGCAAATTTGATCGTAAATGCATTTACGCAAAAAATGTGGGTTTTTGTGTATCGGTTTGTTCATAGGATCCAAAAACATTTCACGAGTGCTCTAAACTGTTCGTATTGCATGTGTAAATGGAAAAACTTGGCTGTAAAGCTTGTTTTTCATGTTTTTGCTGTTATTATTCCATTCACACGTCTTTTATTGGATTAAAAATGAGTAGCAAAGTATTCAGTAGTCATACAGTAATATTATAACGGTTAAAATTGTTAAATAATATATTGTTGGATTCAACATTAAACAGGTGATGTTTCATTTGTGTAATCCTGATTCATGGACTACAAAAATATTTTTGTATGTTGTATCTACACCTCAGGACCAAAGCTTTTTGTTTTTTTCTTAGCATTTTCTTTTTGTGTGTTTCTGTTTTGAACTTCAGAGCTGCATGTTTTTGCTTTTGTTTTCTTTTTTTTTTGTGTTTTGCATTTCAGGGCTGAATTTTTTTGTGTACATATGATACATATGTTTTTGTTTTCGCGTTTTGTTTTTGTGTTTTGCATCTCAGTGTCACCGTACAACAGGGAGACACAGAGCTATTTCAAAGAGTGTGGCAGAAAGTAGCAATAAAGCAACAGAATTAGCATGTTAGCATGCAATATTTGATGAGTGTACTGGTTTACACCTTACATGACACAGCAGGATTTGTGACATATGCATGAATCTGTGGACTTTTCTCAAAACCAAACAGAGACTTTTCTTTGTGCTCTGTTTGGTTTTGTGTCTTCTACGGTTTCCATTGTAAAGAACAGCTGTGCAACATTAGGCATATTAATCACAGAACAAAACCCTGCATCATTAAAGCCAGGAGAGAAAGAAAAGAAACTGTGTGTCCTGGGAAACCATATAGAGCTCTGTCGACATACTCCTGCTCTTCTCTCCCTCGGCCTCTCCCCTCCCTTGTTTGCCCGCAGCGGTGTTGATGTTGGCACAAAAACACATTAACACATCAAACTTTAACTGTATTAAATGTGCACTGAGTTGGCATGCTTCCTCTCCCTGGTTGATCTTACCTGCCAGGTATTAGATGTGAGAGCAGCAATAGGCTGCACAAAAGCAGACTTGCTAGTTACTAAGGCTCCCTGGAAACTGGGGTAATGATGATGGCCAGTATGATCCTATTAATTTAAATATTTATGTTACATTTTATTAAAATTATTACTATTGTTACAATATGTTACAATATTAGGGGCTTGTGACTGACTCTCTGAAACTCATGTCTCATATGTCCCCTCTATTTAATCTTTTTGCAACTGCCTCCTAACTCCCACCGGTATAGAAGTTAAAAGACAGCAGCAATTAGATTACATAGTTCTCATTTGATTGTTGGAAACAACAAATTCTACAGGTGAATTTCAGCATGTAAAATACTTGTGGTCCTTTTCTCGATCACATCCCCTCTCAGGGATTTTGTAAACATGGGAGTACAACAATACCAAGAATGTGGATTTTGAATCTTGTTGAACTCTCTTTGAACTGCAGCTTTAGGTGAGGCATTTGACTTTGCCAGCTGCCTTGAACAGTCCCCCCAGAGGAGACAGGGTAAATATTCTCAGCCAGCGATTCGGTGCTTCTGTGGCGGACAGCAGCCGTTTCATGTTTCCTTCTGGGAACTGGGCTTTTCCTGCCGACTTTGACTTTGTAGTTAACCCCTCTGAGCTGCACATGTGACAGGCAACTGCCTTCATAAATCACACAACATGGTGCTGGTTTTGTTATCATTCACCATTCGGACTTGCTTTCAAAGGTGACTTCTTGTATCTTCTTGAAAATTATTGTATGCATATATCTAAATAGATGAAAAAAGACTAATTATTTTTTAAGAGAAAAGATACCTGCAAAATATAACAAATGGCTTGCCTTAATTGTGCAATGGATTAAAGATAAGAGCAGTTGAATCCCTTTGGCCATAATATATTTTTTATCTTTTATGAAAGAAGCTGATGTAAGTTCTTGGAATCTATGACTGTAACCACAGAGTCACACTCTCCTGTCCTTACCACACCACAACAATGGCCACTGGTGAATATTCAAATGGCTTAAGAATAAGAGAAGGTCACAGTTTATTAAGAGTCTAAAATAGTCATTATGAGTTTTCCACACCTCTTCTCAAATCCAACAGTATGTATCAAGAGAACATTTTTACAACAAGCACCCTCCCACCCCTTTGGATTACATGTAACTCCCAGCCTTCATACAGGCCACATCAAGCACCGACCCAAAGTGGAATCCCCCAGCTCTTATTTTTTGATACACAAGGTGCTCAGTGTGTTTGGATGATATGATTATGAATATGTTGCTGCCTTTGGCTGAAGCCTGTGTTTGTGAATGTGACCTAATACCATCTAATCCCAGGCCCTGCTGCTGTAGAGCTGAGGCTCTTACCCCTGCTGCCTGTGGAAACCTGCACCTGCCCCGCCTCATTACTGCCTCCTCAATAATTCACAAGTTTAAGCCTTTTTTAAAAATATTTTATTCATGGGTAGAAAGGAATTCGTGCTCCTAATTTAGTCCCCTTGTCTGGTCGCTATGCAGTGACACCCCCCACCAAAGCATGTGGGCAGTTTGCTGCCACCCAATGCTTCATACACAAAGGCACTCCTGTAAGCTCAGAATGGTAAACTATCTCCATGGCCACCAGTCGAAAGGAAGGTGATGTGAATGTAAATTTAGACAGCAATACAATTACAGCAAATGGTTGAAACATGCCATGTTACACGACTGAATGAGGTAATTAATGAACAAACCGCGTAATCTGTGGACCACTTTAGAGGATTTTGTGTTGGCAGTCTGGATGGTTTGCACTGCTGTGAGATTTTTCACACAAATGATTTCACTGTGGTTTCACAAATGGTTACTATGGGGATGGTCTGCATCAAGATGTAACAACCTTGTTACAGTCTTAGTTGTCATTTTCATTATTTGTGACAATATTGTTGGATGCAGCTGTAATCAGATCAGAAAAACTGGAAGTGCTTTAAAATAACATCAACTGAACAAAGAATTAAGTTTGAGATGGATCTGTGTTGTGTTATATGCTTTTAAAAACACACTGACATGTTCTTATTTGCTATAGACTTCTATTAATGAGTCGCACATGAAAAAATTAATAACACCTGAATGAACCAAGCTGAGTAAAGCTTGCAACCCAGCTAAAATAAAATCTGGGTAACTAGCTAAATTTAAGTAGATCTCCCCTTCCCCTTTTTTTTCTTACAAAGTGGTGCATTCATATTTCTGCAATAGGGATACCTTGTATGTATCTGACCCTGCTAGTAACCTGTTGATTCATGGATATGATAGGACTGAAATGATTGGCTTTTTTCAGTCTGAGGGAAGCTGCCTGCTAAGACTGCTTTTGCATGGTAGGGAAAGAGTCTCTGGGGTGAGTGAATGAAATGATAGACCACACTCGCCAACAAGATACTTAAATACTTACAAATGCCCAAAAAAATGAATAAACCCTTCAATGTAACTAGAGCATGGGGGCCTTCAATGTCTTCAGCTGTAGAATTACAATACCTGTAGACTTAATCCGGATATGGTTAATTCCTTCATTCTGTAAATGACAACTGCAAAAGGTTATTTCCTTTTTACTGCAAGGGGAAAGCCCTAGAAATACTTGTGACTCACCCACTCACTCACTCATTCACTCACTCACTCTCACTCACTCACTCAGTGAGAGGCTCCTTTCACCAATAGATGGTTAAAAAGGCCTTGCAAAGTAGTCACCTCCCCAGAACAATGTCTGCTCTGTTCTGTTTTGAATGGGCTTGTCAAGCGTTGATAATTCAACCATGGAATAATGAGGACTGGTCTGTGTTATTATGTAAGTGTAATAGGGTGCTTCAATGGAGGAAATTTAAAAAAAATATCATGTATACCTGTCTGACAAGTGGCTCCTTAGTAGCCAGGAACATGAAAAAGACATCAGCATGTTTTCTCAACGATGCTTTTATCCATTAATTAACAAAGAGAGACAGAAGTCTTATTAATTATTATACATCATTACTTTGTTCAACAAGTGCAACACGGTTAGTTTCGATAACTAATGCCTATGGTAATCTGACTCTTTGTAGTAAATGCCCTCTGTGACTTCAAGATCATGATGCTTTAATATTGATAATAGTGTTAAAGAATGCATGAACTGAATATGAACAAACCTGCCTCATTGCTATTTTATATACGACCGGGCAGGTTCTACAGTCACTGGATGAACGGGCTTATTTTTCCAGGGCAAGACTCATTGGAATTGTCCAGGAGGAAGTTCAGAGTGGTTCTCTGCTTAAAGTTTCTTCTGGCCTTATTCATGAGCAATGATCCACAGGGAGGAACACAATAATTCCTCAGGTTATCTGCAGCTGTTACTTATCGTGTTCCCTGTGTCTGTACAGTACAGCTCACAAAGTCTTATCTTTAATTAGATTAAATTACATTGCCAGGAACTGAAGACCACATTCCCCACACAAAAAAAGATAATAATTCAAATGTACCGTTAAGAAGATTGGTTCAGAGATTGTGTTACACCAGGTGATTAAATACAGAAATACCTTAGCAAGTATTTTTCATGGCCCAAAACGATTCAGTGATTCAGCTGGTGCAGGTGAAAAACTACATAATCATTATGCGTCACAGAGAAAGATTGGAGTGGTATGAATAGTGGCTACAGTGGGCATCCACTTTGTGACTGGCAAAATGGAAAAAGCTTATAATGGGATGAAAAAAAAAAACACTGCCGCTTTGTTACCTAGTCTGAAACCCATGCAAGTAATAATTACTATATTTTTACTACTCTATTTGTACAATGCACTTTTTGGAACATGATTCAGGGTGCAGACATAATTAAAGGAGGCAGTGAAATATAAAAACAAAGACATGATATATGATGATAAAGGTAACAATAAAAGAAAAGTAGAATACACAATGCTGAACAGAGACAGCATACAATAATTAAAAGATTAGATAAAATGAAATTAAAAAGAAAGCTTAAAATACTTCCTTTAAAAGACACTGAACACTTGCAAGTGTTTTGGGCATTTCTAAAGACTTCCAATAAGGTATTTCTTCTTTCAGAAGCCCATTCAGTGAAGAGTATTGATGAGGGTGCTCAGTGAATGCTGTCTTATTGTGGCCTCTCCTTTTCTCTTCCTAGGAGATGAGCCTATGGCCCCCCCAGCCTCCCTCTTCCCCTCCACCCCTCCCCATGTCTTCATTACAAGGATTACCTCATTAGCTCTCAGCTGACACAGTCTTCCTGTGACAGTTCTAATGAGGCTGAACTACATGGTAACGCTAGGAGGGGAGCAAATGAAAAAAGGAAAAAAAGGGTTTGAAAAGTGTTTGTCGCTCGATTCCAGCTGCGAGCCGCATAGATATCTTAATCAAAGGCAACGCGCTGTGTCTCTCACTCAACACGCACACCATGCCGACAGACGCTTCCTGACAGAGAGAGGGAGAGAGAGAGAGACGCAGTCTGACGGCACTGCCGTGCTGTGCCCACAACACGCAGCACAACTCACACAGGCAGCCTGGGTCCACCTTGGGCATAAACATGGGCCAATGAAGGCACAACTGTGCACACAGTCCCTAGGGATATTACATTTTACCAGTGATAATTAATTAGCGTTAGACTTATTTGTCATACTTCATATGTGATGGCGGTCAGCAAATATAAAAGTCTCTCAGGTGAATCACTGTTAGGTGTAACATTCAATCAGCTTTGAGCAGAGGTATTGGGGTCGATTGGAGGATTGTTGAGTCCAAGGCAGCTGGCAACTGTTACGGTACATGGCTATTAGAAACCCCTCAGATGTGACCCTCAAGCCTACATAAAATTCAGTCTTAATGGCTTATGTAATTGCATAATGCAAGCCATGCCGCCTAAATGTATTTCATGAACACTGGTGTTCATGATTCTGATGTGATTAGGCAGTGTACATAAATGGAGAATTTATACTCATGTGGAATCAGGAAGACATGAATATTCTACCAGGCTGGGTAGCTGGCGTTGTCATCCTGCCCTGCAGACAATCTTGGTCACAGAGTGTGCTGAAGCATTGGCTTTTCTGCGGTCTGAGAAGCTGTTTGGAGAGCTCAGCTTTGTGCATATGGAGGACTCATCAGAACATAAGGGACGTCAGAATAGGAGAAAAGCTCAGTCCATCATGTGCGGCTCACTGCATGTCCAGAAGTCACTTTGGACTTTTTCCATGTCTCTCTGCGCCTGCTGGACACTGGGCTCATCTGTATCATTGTTGTCAAGGGGGAGCTGAACATAGTTTTCTTCCCTTAACAGTAATATTCCTTATTATTATAATTATTATTATTATTATCAAAAATGTTTCTTAGGAGCTAACATGTTTATGAGCTCTAAGTCTAGGGATCACAGAGCCAGAGAATACAGACACCCAAGACCAATCTCGACGTGCAAACAGGATAGAGTATAAGGGAATGAAAGATCTGTGACTGGACTTTCCCATAAGCACTGACTACCTAAACAGCCACCCTGTCTCTCAAAATGAATGCTAAGAAAATAAAATCTGAGGTCTTTTCAGTTCTGAATGCTGAATTTCTCATCTCCTTGTTTACTGCTTGAAAAAGACAGTTGCATTTCTGAGTTTTGATAAGATGGTTATGTAACTCCTGGAGAGCTGATCGGTGTGAGCTTGACAGAGTCACTTCCAACCCACCACCAGCAGCTCTGATTCAATTTACTGCAGAAGCCAAAAAATTGCAACTCTGCATGCAGTTTTGGTGCCTTTGTATTTATCTAAGGCCCCATTTACATGCACAAGAAGGAGAGAAGATGAAAGCAACAAAGAAAGAGAGTATGTCTGGAGTGGTTTTAAAATGCAGAACTAAATAAATAAAGAAACATCAGCATAATGTCATCACCCCCCCATCCCCTAGCACCCCATCACTACCCCCACCTCTGCAATCCACCAGCAATCTCATTTACAATTTATACATTTGCACCATGGGGGATGTAGTCACTTTGCATCTCCTTTCTTGTATGCTAAGTAGCCATCTAGCCATCTCTGGTGCTTCAATTCTGGTACATCCATTTCATTGCCTATGGGCTCTGTCTTGAGGCCAGATTGTCACTCAGAAATGCATGCTTCCAAAGTACCACATCTTTCTGTAGCATGCCCCTCTTCCTACTCCTAATACACTTTCTTAAAGATATGAAATGCACTGAAATATACAAAAATAAAATGTATTACAAAGACAGTGTAACACATCGTAAAAAACAAAAAAATAAATATCAGGGAAATATATTAATCATGAAATCTAAGTAAATCTGAACAGTCTATATATATTAACAATATTTTGTTGTATATTCCATTTGTGTAAGGGACGTACCCAGTCATGTCAGTAGGACAGATGCATGCTCAAATTAGGACCGTGAGTACAGCACACATCAAGTACGGCAGGAGTGTGCCATTTGCATTATTTTTTTTCATGCTGCTGTCGGATTTGGCAGGCGCCGAAGCCCAAATTAGTCTCATTATTTTGGAATTCAGGTCTTCTTAAGCAGCAGGGTTGCAGCTGCAGACTGTCTACCTGAAAGAGGGTGAAGGAAAAAATCTGTAATCTTTTCACAGACTGCGTTACAGGTTACAGACAAGAGCCTCCGGGGCTCCTCTCTTCTCCCGCGTGCACCATAAATCCCATCAAGGTATTATTTGTGTATTATCCTGTTTTAATGAAGCGTGAGCCAAAAACATGAATCGTCAACATTTATAATGCTTTTCAAATGTATTTAGTTCTTCTTGGTCTGAAACCATTCTATATCTGCATGTCTTTTTCCAGCAGTGTAGATGGACTTTGAATCCTCTGCTGATGTCATAAAGTACAAAGTGACATCCTCTGCCAGTGAATGTGTAATAGCTTTACTTTTTGGACTAGGTACAGTATTATGAGCCTGACCTAGTTGACACTGTAATGTTAAGCCCCCCCCCCCATTTCTTTGGATGTGCCTTGCAAATAAACCAATGGTCAGTCAGTTCTTCTGAAAAAATCATAATGTTATGCAAATGAATCTCCATTCAGAGGGAATAATCTGTAAGTTCTATTATCTGTAAGATAAAACTTGAGGTATTCAATGAGATTCCAGGAAACCTCACAAAATGTAACAAGTTCCCTTCCGAACACTCTGGAGATACAGTATCTAAGTACTATGACTACATTCATAATGACAAACCTTTGCTAGTATTTACACTGAATCCTCTCAGTATCCATATTCATCATGCATGAGTTTTTTCCCCAAGCACCAGGTGCCAGGTCAAAAAACTAAAACCTGGAGTTGGAGTGTGCTGCAGCTGAGCCTCAAGTACTTCAGCGAATACATTCTGCATTCTCCAAGGCACAAGAAACATCTACGCAAGAGAGATTCAGCTTCCTCATTAACACATCGTTCTTTATCGCAGAAGGCAAATTGTTTATTTTCAAATTGTCACATTGAGAACACATATAGACTGGCCTTTCACAGTACATCTGGTCCACAGCATAGATAGTGACACCCAGATGATGTTTTGCATCTACAAAAAAAAAAAAAAAAACATCTCAGTCGCATCTTGATAACTACCATCCCTGTCTTGTCTCAGGGACTGACAAACCCAGACAATAATTAGAGTCTGAGTGATTTTATTCTCGTCTCATTTTATTAGGTTTCTCCCTTCCCTCAAGCCTCATGCACAAATTAGATTTCTTTTTCTCTTTAACCTCAACATTTTTCTGGCATGACCTTGGTTCACAGCTAACTATCATGGAGAATGGAATAACATATTGAATGTATGATGAATGAATTAATAAAATAATGGGAGTATTTTTGTGTTTGCCAAAACTGATTAGGTCCTGCCTTTAATTTTGAATCGGAGGATTAATACAAAGGCGATGATTTTTGAAGGACGTTGTTAACCTCAGTAACTGGGGATACATTTTAGTGTGATGACTGTGTGATCAGGCACAAAAACTCACAGTGTGTTGAGAGACTGACCAAAAACAGTCAATATCCAGGATTTGAGGGAGCTGAATTGTCCAGTTCTCACCATTAATCAGTCCAGTCACGTACATTATCTTTGGAACTTACGTTACCTAGTCCAAAAAGTGGTATCAAACATGGTCATTTCCTGTGTTTGGATGTTTCTATGACTCATATGGCAACACAGCTCTTTTTGGAGGTCAGACTTGATGTATGGAGGAATGTTCCCATTCCAAACTTGAGACACACCATATATATGAAATTAATGACACACATGCTCAGAGCATGTGCAGTTTTAATGTGTTCTAGAATGTTCCCAGTCCATGACTATGAAGACCAAAAATCTGAGTGTGCTGGAGCCCTCTGCCCAGTGAAGGGTGAGATTGCTGAAGTGGCTGCTTCCGTGCACTGGCAGCTGACAGCTGACCGGTCGCACAAACCTGACAGGTCAGCCGGAGCAGGTTAACAGGCTCACTCCACTCCACTCTTCTCCGCTCTGCTCCTCTCTGTGCCGCTAGCAGATTCATGTCATTTCTCTTATCGCCACAACGAAAATGAGGAGACCTCTCTCTTTCTCTGCCTCGCTCCTGTCTTTAAGAGCCACAATCTCTGAGTGGAGAGAGAGCACATTGTGTCCGTGTGCTGCCATTTGGGCTCTAATGACACAGAGACAGAGGACACACTATCAGGACTGAAAGATGCTCTTTACTGAATTACCTCCAGGAGACGGTCACTGCTTGTCTCCAGGTTAATTTCCCGAAACAGTATTGATATAGAAAAAAAGGAAGAAGACAAGAGGCTCTTTGATGCCTCTTAGGTTCTCTGGGTCTTTGATCCTGCGTTGGTACTTAAACTTTTCTGCACATTGGCTTAAGTACCAGTATCCTTTACCCTCCTGGCTGTGAGTGATGGGAATCTGGGAACAAATTGGAGAGGGAGCAAGCTAATGGACATGCAATCTCCCCAGAAAGTAAAATGCCAGAGCTGTCATTATGCTTCTGATTATTTCTACAGTACACAAGCAAGCTGGCTGCACATTTATTGCAAGTGCAGGAAAATGGAGCTAGAAATAGAAATGAATAACCTATATCACATATGGGATAGGGAGGAGACATTTCCATGAATGGGTTGTAATTTTGGAGATTTATAACATATTGGAGGGGGTTAAGGTGTCCAGTTGTCCTACAATCATATTTATCATTTTAAACGGAACTATGAATGTCATAATATCATAACCCCATTTCTCCCTTTCACTTACATTCCTATTATTTAGTTATGAATATTCCTAAAATTATTAGAATAAATTATTTTATTGATATATCTCACCCGATTAGAAGACACTTATCGAGAGAAACTTGTTCATAAAATTTCTTCTGCAAATTATCCATTTATGGAGCATTAAAAAAAACAACTCAGGTGAAATGCATTACTTAAGGAAACTATTACAATGCCTCACAAGTAATCACACAGCCTGTGTTTTAAAAGCAAGTCCATAAGTGATACATTACACCACCACCCAACAACCTTCTTTTCCAACCCAATTTTAACCTTTTAAACCTGGACATGGTAGTCTGGTCTAGTAGAGGGCATTTCAATGAACTGGCAGTAGTTATGACACTGCCTTATCAGGACATGGGCTACATGTACACATGGAAATAGTATGATTGGATGGACACCCTATATGTATCCGTGTCCCCTTTGCTGCACCTATCAACCATGTCAACACAACAAAGTGGACTTTCTTAATAATGAGATCTTCCTCTTCCTTTGTTTGCCCACTCCTGTTTGTTTTTATTGATTACTGTCTGATGGATAAAGAGTCTAACAAAAACTTTCCCGACTTCATTAATTCGGCTTTTTTGACTCACTGCTAGGGGAAAAATAAAAATACTGAAAAAAGAAATAAACAGTCTAAATACAGGCCCCTGTCTGCGTTTGAGTTGCAGAAAAAAGCAGCCCCTCTCTCCTGATGTGTTCCATCAGTGGATGATTTGAGTCAGACTGCCATTTCTTCAAACACAGTTGCACATTAAAAAATAGACATATTCTAATATTTGGCAAGTTTTATTGTTTCAGGAAGAGCAATTATGATTTTTGGGTTATTAATCACATGGTTCTGACAGGGGTGTGGGTTGGCGGGGGTTATGGGGAGCAGATGTTGTTGCCATGCGACCATATGCGGGCACGTGGATGTTTGTTCTCCCGGACGCCAGGCTCCCTGGCACATCTGTTATGAGTTCTCTTGCACAGGAGCACTCCCTCTGTCTTCTCCTCCCCTCGCTGCTAGGATTCTCCCTCTCTGCTTTCACTCTGTCTCACATACTTACTCCCTCTTTCACTATCTATATCTCTCTCTTTCTGTGTCTCCCCTCTTTTTTCTCTCTCCCCCAATCTCACACACAATCAATATACATTTGCTTTCTTTCCACTTCTTCCCTTACTCAACACCCTCTCCCTTGTCCATCTGTTCCCCACTTTCTTCCTCTCCTTCTCTTCCTCAATCTCTCTCATACACACACTTTACTTTTCTCACACATGCATTTTCTCTTCCTACTTTTGCTCTTACTCTGTTCCCCTTGCTGTCGCTACCTCTCTCCCCCTCCCTCCCTCCCTCCCTCTCTCTCTCTGTGCTTTGAGTGGGGGTCAGTGTGGCAGCTGCAGTCCAGTGCTCTTCATCTGGGGCCCTCTGTCTGTGGAGCTGCGTGGCCGCCTCGCCTCGCCTGCCTGGCCGCCTGCCTGTCAGGTGCAGTGCATCTGTGAGGCCGTTAGTGCTGTTGATTAAAGACACTGCTGTGCTTTGTTTAATACCATGGCAGTGTGTGTTTCATTTTTGATAAGAACCATATGGTGGCAGGGACAGAGCACACCTCTGTGATTACACCGGTGTCATGCTGAAACAAAGCCGTTTTTAATGATCTCTCTGGAACATTATCAGGGACACACCAACTCGCTGCGTGAGTGTGTGTTTGTGTTTTTGTATCATATTCTGTATATGCATGGTTAATTTTCATGAAAGGTTTCACAAAGATCATATTACATTTACATATAATGAACTTGAATACTGTAAATGTGTAAGGATGTATGTCTCTTCCCCATTAGGTGTGACAGTTCCTGGCTGGTTAGCCATCCCACTCTAACAGGACAGCTTTGTCATAAATCCTCAAGTTTCAGCAGGCCAAATATGTGATTTTTTTATTTGGAACTGAAGATACATTTACATTAATTGTACAATGGGGAGTGGGGTTGTAGTGATGAAACTGGCATGGTTTGACACATGGAAAATCATTTCTATGTAAAGCCCTCTAAATTTGCCATTCAGGACAAAAAAGCCTACTACCTGTCAAATGTGTGGGATTTCAGGAGTGAGCTATGTAATCATGATATCGGTCCTCAAAGTGTGTGTCTCACGCCTGGCGTGTGAGACTTCAGGCCTCCGTTTTGTACTCTAGCACCAGCTCATCCCCAGTGGGTCTCTTTATGAATGTTAAACCTGTGTGACTCGCTCTATGATTCATCCTCTACGTTTCAGTCTCTCCCTTTTTACAACCACCCCCAGAAAAACAAGCGTTACATTGCTAGCGCCCACAGATGCCATGACAATATTCCTCTCTTTTTTCTGCTTCTGCCAGCTTTTCCACCAGTTGTCGATCATCTCTATTACAGTTGGTTTCTGCGATCGTATGCGTGGGCCAGTACAAACATGGCATTAATTTTAATGAGCCTCTCTTAGTCTCTTCAATTACATTTAATAAAATATTCAATGGAATGCCTCTACCTGATTTTTGTGTGTGTAATAGGGACCCCCTGCAGGTGGTACTTTTTAACTTTTAACCCCACCCCCAGCTAACGATGAACATTACCAAACACTGGGTTTAGGTAGGGATCCCATTTGGATGTCAAGTGGCATTATGATGAGATCATTCCTAACCCTTTCCTACATATTTTATTGTTCCAAAAATGTTTTGTTAAAGTCATGAAAAAATGATCTATAGCTGCCACAGGCTAATTTGCCGGCGACACCCTCATCTTGATTATCGTTTGCATTTAACAATATCACGGAGGATACCACCAAATCCATTGTAGCCTGTTTCAAAACAAACAAAGAAATGACGTAATAAAAGTTGTGCTAAAAGAAATGGAATACATTTAAGAATAGCAAAATCAAAATGATACTTAGTTAATCTAGAAGATGCTACAAACATGCACTGAAAAAGCACCATGCATGTTGGAGAGTGGTACAACAAGCTGGCAGTTTAATCTGTCTGGATTCTTGATGCCCTTACTCTTAACATTTGAGAAACATTCTGAGAATCTTATATTTGTTCGCTAGGTTCTTACATGTCACCCAGCAGTTCTTGGCTATCCTTTCTTCCCTCTCTTCCTCTCCTTTTTTCCAAATGCTCTCCGTTACATCGGTGCAAGGATCAGACCTATACGGTAATTGTGCGGAAGCAAAGAAAGTGGAACAGGTTTTTTTTTTTTTCAAAACCACGCTTGACTGTTCTATCCTCAACCCAGAGATCAGTGCAATGAGAGGAATCTTGCTTCCTTTGCATAAGGGGTTATCTGTGCATCTCACGCCTGAAAACATTTTGTGCATTGGCTAGGCATGACATCATTAGCTGCCCTTCTGAACGACAGGTGTCTGCCCCTCATTTTCACAAGTGGATGCGTGTGTGAGCTTTAGAAAGCTTGAAGAACATGAGGAGAGTGTAGGAACTGAAGCACGCAGTGAGCATTTGAGCTTTCCATCTACACTTTTTTTTGTATAATGCAGCAATGTAAGGGTTTTGCTTGTTTCCAAATCAAGAGGGAGGAGCACGGAAGAGACTGTGGCTCACGGTTTCCTTCGAAAAACAAATCCTGATTTCATATTTTGTTATAGTTTTTTTCTGTGGGAGTTTTTACAGAGACCAGTAGTGTGTGTACTTGTAAAACTAATGTAGTTGGACACATCTGGGGCAGACATGCTTTGCATCTCACTTTTTTACCATAAGAGTGCGTGGAAGAGGCTCCAGCTAAGAGGCCTTTCTACTGCAAGTGCTTAAGGGCACAACCCACATACTGTATATAGCCCTGCTATGAATATGTGGCCCTTTAATGAAGAACTAACTCCCTGTATGAAATGAAAGTGATTAGTAAATCTACATCTTATGCTGAAAGAGTCCTCTGCTAGGTCAACAACCAGGAATGACTGTGAAAACACAAGTCATGTTTGTCTTGAAAGGTAGGGTCACCCAATCAAACACACAGACCCATTTATGATGTTTTTAAATGATACACTTGTATAAAGTTGTAAAGGTTTTTTTTGTCTCAAAACAACTCCAAATTTATAAAAAGGTAATGATGGAGATTCAGAAATACGAAACATTTTGTAATGTAATTTATCATATATCACATAAAACAGCAATATTCAAACTATAAATAGAAATTTATTTTTATCGTGTGGTAGGATTGCCAAATTTATACATTTTACCATACCATGTTATTGTAGCCATGCACAGCAACTCAGAAACTGATTAGCATTTTAGGTATGCTTTACCTGTCTGTTACCTGATTTGCTCAGAGCCAGGTTAATCGTTTTAATTGGCTATAAAAACAAGCACTGCCTCGTAAGTGAGGAAGCCTTACCTGTGATGGTTCCTGGTTCCTTCTGGTCATCTGTGAATAGTCCTTGGCAGTCGAAAGGTGCCTGTAGCTTGAGCAGCGGTGCCTGGCCATTCCTACATGCAGTGAAAAACAAGTTCAGGATACTGCTGGCTGCTGTTTTTGTGAAGTTTGTTAGTTTTGCCATTGTGAAAATGCTGGTGCGTTGAGTTGTTTTATGGTCACCGTTCTGCCACAAGGTGCCATCAAATAATTGTGCTTGAATGTCTGATCGGCTCAGCTCACTGGCTAGCTATTGCTACAAGCAGTCTGCCATTGCTTTGTGCGTTTTTAACTTGTCTATGGTCAGGACTTGTATCAGCAGGAGGGACACACTAACAGCCTACCAGGGGGGGTCTTTCTTGATGCTGTATGTGTGTGTGTGTGTGTGTGTGCAAAAAACCTACACCTAACTACATTGTATTTTACTAGTTCACCTTGCTGTGCATGTATGACCTGCACCATCACGAGTGGTGATCCTCCCTCTTCGGGTGAAAGTATCCCTCCTTGTGGGGAATTCATACCTGCATGCATAGTGTGGTACCCCTAGTGGTTGGGGGTGGCATTTCCATATTTTTAAATTATCGAGCCAATCTAGTGCATTGGCATGTATAACATGGCTAGTTTTGGATATATGGATATTAATTTACATTGATGGTTACAGTTCCAGAGAGAGAGAGAGCAATATCTGATGTTTGGTTTTACTGTAACCTTAGAATGGGAAAAACATAGTGCCACATGGGATTGTTTTTCTCTTTTTCTGGGAAAGGTTCTTCCTATTCTTCTTGAATTCCCCCTTTTAATGTGCCAGTGAGCAGCACAGCGTAACTTGATGATGAAGCTAACATACCAGATACGGTGAAAGGCACTTATTTTCAACTAATGATTGTCCTTAATTAAAGCAGTTTTTGCAGCTCTTCGGCGGATTAGATGTGTCAGTCAGTTTCACACCAGTGAAGAAGGCGCAGTGCAGCCTATGACTTTAGAGAGACATTCTCTTTATGGTGTTACAGAGGAGAGGAGTGGACGTGAGGGAAAAGCAATAGAAATAAAAAAAAGACAATGCAGAACACAGATCTGTAACAGAGAACACAGACCTGTAACAGAGAACACAGATCTGTAACAGAGAACACAGACCTGTAACAGAGAACACAGATCTGTAACAGAGAGCACAGACCTGTAACAGAGAACACAGATCTGTAACAGAGAACACAGACCTGTAACAGAGAACACAGATCTGTAACAGAGAGCACAGATCTGTAACAGAGAGCACAGATCTGTAACAGAGAGCACAGATTTGTAACAGAGAACACAGATCTGTAACAGAGAGCACAGATCTGTAACAGAGAACACAGATCTGTAACAGAGAGCACAGATTTGTAACAGAGAACACAGATCTGTAACAGAGAACACAGATCTGTAACAGAGAACACAGATCTGTAACAGAGAACACAGACCTGTAACAGAGAACACAGATCTGTAACAGAGAGCACAGATTTGTAACAGAGAGCACAGATCTGTAACAGAGAGCACAGATTTGTAACAGAGAGCACAGATTTGTAACAGAGAGCACAGATCTGTAACAGAGAACACAGATCTGTAACAGAGAACACAGACTGTAACAGAGAACACAGATCTGTAACAGAGAACACAGACCTGTAACAGAGAACACAGATCTGTAACAGAGAACACAGATCTGTAACAGAGAGCACAGATCTGTAACAGAGAGCACAGATTTGTAACAGAGAGCACAGATCTGTAACAGAGAACACAGATCTACCTCATCTGTTAGTGACGCACATTGATCAGGTTTCAGTGGCAATAATTAGTTTGGTGTTTAGGATACACATTATCCTGTGGTCAGCCACACGTGACACAACACTTGCATAGACACACACACACGTACAGACACACACACATACACAGACCAACTCACTTATTCACAGGCACAAACAAAAATACAGATATGCTTAAATTAATTTAAACAAATTTGTATGCACACTGAAGGACAGATGAACACAAACAAATATTCATATACAAATATGATTATATTTACATATGCACACAGGGATACACCTACACACAAACAGACACAAATAGTCATATACTATACATAAGTACACACACATAATATACACAAATAAATACTTAGCCCACACACACTCTCAGACACAAAAAGGAAAGGGCCCTGACCGCATTCGTCAGTTTCTATTCTCATGGCTATGGCCTCTGCAAGTGTGTAATTAATATAGAACAATCCTATTGATTTCTAATTGAGCTCAACTGCAGGTGCAGTTTCTGCTGTCCAGCTACACCTCTCCAAGGAATAGACATCTCTCTCCTGCTGAAACCACAATGAGCCAACACAAGGGGCCTGGTTTTCCCCCATGTCTCTCCATCTGTTCATTCCTCTTTCTTAAGGGAAGGAAGATTTTCATATTCTGTGTTGTGCTGACCTGCAGTAGACGTAGCTATACTCCAGATTTAGGCCAGGTACATATTTGAAAATACTTCAACTCTTTACTTTGGGTGTTAGTCAAATTTGACAACATTCCAGATCTGATTCATTCCATTCTCTGAGACATATCGATACCAAACAAAACTTCCAATTATTTGACAGAAGATTATTTCAGGACCTTTTTTACCGAACATTAATGAAAATTGCTATCTCATCCTTATCATTACTATGTAGGAATTTGACTAGAGTCTAAAGTAATTAAATTATTTCAGAACAATATTTGACCCAGATCTGCTATGCACAACCTTTATCAGATGGCACTGTGCTACTCTTATTTTTGTTTAATTAGAGAGGAGAGCATTCTCTTTCAGCACCCATGGCAGGAGGTCCATGCTGTTTGGATGTGAATAGGAATTGGTGGCCACAGGGAGGCAACCAGACACATCAATTTATAGAGCTGTATATTTCACTGAAGAAAATTTTAGGATCAAGTACCATGCTCAAGGGTACAACAGCAGTGTTCTGCTTAGAAATCAAATCTACCATCTTGGAGTTGGAAGATCAGCCCCTTAACCATTATACTACCACTGCTGAGCATGAACAAATAACATCTGGTGTTGTGAAATGGCCATAAGGAGGCTGGGTGAGAATCGGCAGCCTACAGCAACGCAGGAGTTTACATGCTGACTTCAGTTTCAGTTAAGCACAGAAAGCGACAAAACCCAAAAGTTATAGTCACCATTTTCTCCATTTCAAGAGAAGTCTTCAGTAACAATGACAAGAGCAATAAAATCAATTTTTTGGAATGTAGTCACTGAATACAAACATTTGATGAAGATTAAAAAAACCACCTTAAATTAATATACTGATCACTTCATGTCAAAGTGAAAAAACATCACCCAGTCTTAGGGTGGCCCATTGAGTAAAGGCTCGATCCAGCAAAGGGGTTACACTAGTACCAGTGCTCTCACTGCCTCTCATGACTGACCAGGTGCCTGAAAGATTCCTCAACTGGTTGTACATCAGCTTCATGCTCCACTGACAGCACAGGGATCACAGGATCGGTCTTGCATCTGTGGTGAGGAAGAGAAGTAAGGAAATGCTGGGTTGTTGAACCCTGAGGTGTGAGCATTGATTCAGTGGTGCAGCCTGCCCGCAGGGCCTGGGCCTGGGCGGCTGGGGTCCTGCAGGATCCAGTGGGCCTAGCTCTGGCTGAGTTTGCTGTAGATATAGCAAGTGAATATAGGTTTTGTGCAGTAGATTTTCTGGGCAGATTTTGAGATCCTGTTTATGACTTTCATATCATGAGCAACTAAGGGGCCATATCAGACAACGATGCATGCTTTTAGAATGCCCTCAACAGTGCAAAAAATGAAGCAGGGTGCAGGTGCATGTACCAGATTTCTCCAGAAGTCTGAGAAAACAGAGGTGTTTTGTGCTTCACTGACAGTCAGCTCAATCCAGGTCACAACATTTGAGATTTTAACAGCCAGAAATTCAGAGCTGTTCACAGGCTTGACTCAGCCGCATTAATAATTATGGGGCATATGCTGTACTCTTCATTTGAAGTCCTTCATTTGTCTTCCTGAAAGGTTTGTCTTGGTTGTTGCTCCGGCACCTGTTGCAAACAGACACCACTACTGAAGTAAAATAATATAAATATTAATAACAACGATTTTTGATTGTTCGGGTTTTTTTCTATAATTTGCTGTCTAGACTTTAAGTCTTTGCCTGAAGTCCTTGCTGCTAAATGTGGCATTCTGATTACTGGCTTTACGGAGGCCTCTGCTTTTTCACGCAGGGCCACTGGGTGCTGCATAACTTTTTTTTGCAATTGAATTAAATGAGAATCAAAATTTCCTTCCGTTTGTGCAATTTGGTTTTCTTTTATCCAATATAAGGTGTTCATTAAAGATAAAATTCTGTGTCAATAATATGCAGAAGTCCTGAAATCTGACAGCACAACACTGTATATTGTCTTGAAAATACAAATGCAGAAGATTTCCACTTATATGAATTCTAAAATAATTTCCTTTCGATCATAATGTTTTGTTGTGTTGTTTTTAGCTCTTACAGTAATGCAGCACAGCAGGTACCAGCCAGCCATGGCCTGTCACTCCTCAGCTTGATTAGCAGAAGATAAACTGCTTCCTGTCCCTGCTGCCACCGAGTGCCACTCTCCTGAGCCTGCAATAAATCCCCATCTGTGAGGGCTGGGGGGCGGAGGAAGGGGGTGCACAGCCGCGTCAGCGGGTCTCCTTCACTGCTGCTTTCTGGGACACCCCTCTCCATCTTAATTAGGAGGGTGGCTGCACAGTTAAAGGAAACAGTGGTCCTGGCAGAAAGGAAGGAAAGCTTGATTCCATTCTTTCTGATTTATTTCATTATTATTAGTAGTAGTAGTAGCAAAAGTAGTATTATTAGATTTATAATCAGCCTCAACATGTTATTTATGATGCCCTTTTCACTGAGCATCAGTCCCAAGTGGACATAGTGTCAAGTATGGGAATGTTTGATGCACCAAATATGCAATTTCTGACAAATTATTGTTATTTTTATGGTTAGAAGTAGTTGTATTTCAATGGCAAAACAACATCCTGTTTGTTTGTTGCTTTTTATTATTTTTCTATATTTCAAATGAAAGACGTGCCTCTGGATATTTCCATGCTGTTTTGAACTGATGCCTGACTGGATATGGCTTCAATGGACTTTGAGATCAAACATATTTACAGAATTGTACAGTGGCTACATGGCCCTGATGATTTACATGTCGAATGTGATCATTTTTTGGACTGAAAAGTGAGACTTCTGAGAATAAATCTGGGTACATTTTAAAAGAATTAGTTTGTACATGCAGGATAAATACTGGTACGTTTGGGAGCAAAGCATGGAAAAGCATAATCTGGTTATGAGTCTCCTCAGAGTGAATGAATGGATTTACAAGACCAAGTTTCATTTAAAAGGGGAACAGACCATGGTTTAATACACACAGCAGCAGCATATCAAGCAAACCCAGGCCTGCAGCACACATACTCACACACAGCCATACATACTTGTGTGCTCACACATGCACTTATACACAAACACGTGCACATGCATGTGCAAACACACACACAAATATGTGCACAAATAAATAAACATACCTATCATACATAAACATGTGCTAATACACACTTGTGCATACATACATATAGGAAACAAACACACACATATATGTGCACATGAAAACAATATGTTCACACATATACATATACATATACATATACATACACCACACATGAAGATGCTCACAGATGCACTCACACAGAAATGCTCACATACACAGACACACGTGCAGACCCTCAAACACACACATACAGAAGAAATGCATACAGGGACCTGCCATGATCCAAAGGCAAACAGAACAAAATGGGCACAACAAAGCCTCACCAAATGGCAGACTCAGCACAGACAGTCCCTAGCTAAACCAGGCCCCTCAAAAGGCAGACAAGACAGGCAGACGCGCATCACGCCCGAACAGCTCATCTCTGCCCCCCAGGTGGCCGTGACAACCACACAAACACAGCAGGTATCAGTGCCATCCAGCTCTGCAAGGCCTCGCCATCAGGTCATATCACATGCACACACGGTCATATGCTCACACGTATACCCAGACACACAGGACGAGGACGAGGATTCCTGTGCAACAGAGCGTGTTTATATACTAGAAGTCAAAGTATCAGGGTTTGGGTGAATGCTTCTGTGTTATTCAGTGTGCAAAAAAGAGGAAAAAAAACAGAAAAGTATGACAAGTCTGAGAACAACCACAGCGTAAATATTTAAATTGGTTGCCTGCTCAGAGCAATTTTGTGTGTCAACAAAAGACAGTGAGAAATGAGAACATAATGAGGTATCTCTCTCATTCATCTGTAAGAAAATGTATACACAAAAATATGTATTAAATGAGAAATGGAAAAATATGAAATGTTCTCAAAATGAAAAATGAAGCTTGCTATTTCACTCATTTCTTACAGAAGCTCTGTTCATTATATATTTAAGAGTCTGAAATAAGCAGCCACAGTGAAGCAGTTCAGTTCAGGTACCCTGCTCAAGTGCACATCTGTGGTGCCCAATGTGGGATTTGAACCTGGAGTCTCAAGAGATTATTAATGCATTTATTCACTTATTTACAGTTTGAAGGAAAACAAAATAATTTATAAGAAATTAAAAATAAAGCAGCAAACAATAAATGGCTTATAATCAGGACTCAGCTTAGAATTCTAACAAGTAAACAAACAAAAACAGATTTCATATATAATTATTTATGTGTGCACAAATACTGTGACTATATTATAAATAAAATGCATGGGTAATAAAAACATTGCTCTAGTCAATCATAAACACTGTAATAAGAGGAATTTCACATGTAATAGAGCTATGGTCATGTCCCTATCATGCACTAGTGTCTTTTCTGGTCCATCAGGTACCTACAGTCAAACTGCAGCAACTATGCAGTCCTTGGGCAAAGTGGCTGCTGGACCTCAGCTGGCAGGCAATAGGATTGAGTGGAAGCGATCTGCAGTGTGTATTTTAATGGAACTGTATGTGGCCCAGACCTGGGTCAAAAACTTAATGTCACATGATTTAACCTTAGAGGACAGCAGACCAAATTCTGCAGATCACCAACAGTTTAACAATATCTGTACTTTTGGTTTGATATTTGTAGATCTTTATTGCCATTGCCATATGTTCTGTTTGCCACCTGTCTTTTACGTCCCTATTTCTTTTCTTATTGGTTTTGTTTTTACCCATCACCCTTTGTGTGGCTAGTTTGTTGTCACCATGGGTATCATGGGTGGGCTGGCGGGTGGGTTAAAGCCTGCTCTGTGGGGACACTGTTTGTTGGCATGGTTAACTCTGATCTGGAAAATAAATGTGGTGAAGTGAACTGTCTCCCAGACCTTGGTTTCATCTCAGACTCAGTGACCCAGTGCTAAAGTATGAATGTATGTTCTGGTTTTTAAATATGACCATCCCTAAAGTGTTAAAGTAGGGATCTGAAAACAAAGTCCTAATGGGCCACAGGCATTTTATGACACTTGTAAATCCATGATTTTGGCCAATATTTCTTACTCATCCATATGTCCAGGCAGGCAAACCGGGTCATAAAGTGATACAGCCAACAATTTAGGATTCAGATCAGTTTTTCATATTTTATCAGAGAAATCTGAAATTGTGGAAAGGAAATCATTTTGACAGTTCCTTTGTGAATATGTACTTCTTAGGAAACAAAGATTCAAATGAATTCAATGCATTATTGATGGATTTTTGTATATTATTAGAAAGCCAGACTAAATTTTTATTATCGAAAACGTATTAAACTTCCTCCATAAAGACACACAGAAAATGAGGTAAGAGCCTGCCTCTGTCGTAGGACACACTGTGCAACTCTATTCCCCTTCTTGTTCTTTCATTTCAAAAATGGAGACAGTCACAATGGTGACTGGTGATCAGGAAAGTCAAAAATGCAAAATGCCGCGGAGCCCTTCTGACACATGCTCATTGCCATCACATTACTCTTTTCATTGACCTGGGGGACCCCTTCATGCTCAGAGCCCCAAGCAGGTGCCTGCCTTGCCTGTCCATAAAATGCATCACTCAGGAAAGTGAGACTTCCTGAGAATGGGTGGCGGCTATTATGTGCTTGATTTTGATTCAGTCATTGTGTTTCTCTGCAGGTATTTATTTCTTCTGATTGGTTCAAATAAGTCGGTGACTGACAGCTCTTTGCAGCTGCACCTGTTGTACCATTTCTGAAATCTTACTCTGCCACCACTAATCTCAACCCCTGCATGGCAACACAATCACAGTGACACATATTCTACCCAGAAACATATCTCACATAAAGACAGCCTCCACTGCTTCAGCCAACTCAGTTTCATAGTACAATTGCAATATCAGAAATAAGAAATATTTAATTTGACTCCGCATGAACACATACACATACTTTCTGGATGAATCACTTAATATTGTTTCCATATGGTATGTTCTTCTGACTTTGTAGGGTATATTTTTTTTAATAATTAATGGTAGAAATACAAATGAGTGTCCTTTATATTTTAGAAAGACACTAACAATTAAAATGTATCATAGTTGTCTGTTTTATTTTTGAATCATAGCCCACCATGAAGTCATAATAAAACTTCCACTTTGTATGAATGAGGAAAGTATCCCTTTTGCAGCACAGTCTGTCTCGATGTATAGCCTGTCAGGGCCGTGAACAGCTCTTAGTGAAACGCCTATGCTTTTATTTTGGTAATGGTTTTCTTTCTCCCTTAAGTCTATTGCTGAGTAATTCTGTGTGGCTCTGTTTAAAACAATGCGCAGTGCTGCTCAGTGACTTTGAGTAATGAATTGTAGGTTCATTTGAACACGAAGGCGTTGGTTCGCTGAAACTCTTTGCTAATTTCCTGTCCCCAGATTCATACTGCTGATGGCTATTCATCATCTTTTTTTATTTATGGAGGTAATTTTATGGGTCCCCTTAAATTTTCCACTGCTGAATATTAACATGATAATCAGCTTTTGTACACACTTTATATGAGAACTAACCCCCCCCCCCACACCCCGTCCCCCCCAATACACACACACACATATATCCTTCAAACCTGTAAGCCTGTAGTTTATCTGAAAAAAAAAATCAATCAAATGTCTATTTGAAACAAATAGTTATCTTTTCCTTATTTACAAGTCATGCTACATCTTACAATGATATGCAGATACAATTTGGAACATACTCACCTTCTTCCTCCCTAAATAATTTCATGGGATCCCTTCCTCCTCCCCAATCTTCGTGCAAAGAATTATTTAAAAAAAATAAATAAATAATGAAAATAAATGAAAATCATAAGTGTACCATCAGAACTGATTGTCCTGCAAAGCTGTTCACCATGAGTTTAGTGAACACACTAAGCTTCTTTTCAACTGATCTAAACGACATATAGCAAAAATACAGAGCCTATAATGACACGGTCAGGCTGAAATTCTATAAATGGGTGTGTCAGTAATAGGGAAGTGAATCTAAAACGAAACTGTGCAGTGCAATCCTTGGCACCTCCATTTAGCTCATCAATGAAAATGAGTTCTTCTGTTGTGTGGTAATGGGTTGTATGGATACAACAGTGAGAGAGATATTTGAACGAGTGAGAGGAAAAATCTGTCTCCAGGTAAATAAAAAGAGTTATGAAATTAGGTATGAGATCACTAATGAGTGACTTAGTCTCTGAGGGTGTGGCCTTACTGTAAAGCCCCGATGTACTAATGGTAATAAGGCTAATTGATGAGTACATTGTATACCACAACATTTTAGGTTGGCATACTCTGTATGCTTGTGAAAATCCATGACTATATCATTGAATAAAATGGTACATCACACTGGTTGAAAACTGAGGGGACCTCCACTAATGGTGATGGGTACAACCTACTACTGTCTAACACCAAAAGTATTGCCTGAATATATTCACCAAACAGCATCAGTGTAGCCAATAGGTTGTTACCAATGTACTTTTTGTTCGAGTCCCTCTCCGTTATGTATATTTAGAGTAAGGTCATGACTGTCTTATGCCTATTTCATTATAAATACCCAGAGGGAGTTGGAGGATAAAACAAAATGTGCCCTCCAACCATTATCCATGTTGTTTAGTCGGTTGTTACCAACATACTCTGTGACTGGTGAAGCTCATCTCTGTTTACTACCAGTACGGCCATGTCAAAGCTGCCTTAGCCCTATTTTATTATCCCTGGAAAACACAAGACTGGAGGCTTTACAGGCAGGCGCAGTCCATCCATCTCCCACCTGGTATTTCATGCATTGCTCTCAACTGCACACCTGAATATAAAGTAGTTTTCAGAGAGCAGTTTAGCAGCGGCTGGCTTTGCTACCAGCATTTCCAGAAACCCAAAGGTAACATCCAAACAAATTATGTCTTGTCATCCTGTACCTCAGTAAAACCTCAGACAGAGAGGTGAATAGCACTCTGTGCTGGGCCACTGAGTCATACGATGGGAGAAAAACACAACAGAACATATGTAGCACCTTCTGTGTAATGGACAATAAGCACAAAGGAAATATTTATATCCCCACTGACATGATGATTTGGTGCTCCTACCTGAACGTTCCCAGAGGAAGTTTTCAGTTGGCAGTATGGGATGTGATGGATATTGGAGAGGACAAGCTCACTACCACAACTCCTTTCATTTCTTAACCAAGGTAAATAGCAATAAAAAAACTCAGCATCTAAGTGTATTCATAAATGGGGGAAAATGCACATATACACCAATTGCCATGGGGGTGCTCTTTCACCGAAAGAAATGCAACTTTGCAACCTGCAGGATGTGAGTTTATTGTGAGGATGATTGTTGTTTTTCTGTACATCAAACATTTCCTTATTGGATGCTCTGTCTGCTTGTGGCCATTGGTGGAATGAACTCCCTCTCACTATAAGGACAGCTGATTTGCTTACCACATTCCACCACAAACTTAAAACTCACCTGTTTAACTGCACCTAATTCCATCTAATGCTGAGCACTGATCTTCATCTCCTCAACCTAACTATATCCTCAAACCCATGCCAACTTCTGAAAGCAATAAAGATATGATGCAGATTGGCAGTAAGTGTATTCGGTTATGGCTAGAATTACTTGTTTATTACCTCAGCTGTTGTAGCTCATTGCATGCACTTTTGCAAGTTGCTCTGGGTAAGAGCATCTGTGGAAGGCCTAAATGTAAATGTAAATGACCAATGCACAATGAAAACAGGATTTATCTAAATGTCGTTTTCATTGGATATTGACCAGCCTTGTCATCATCAATAATGTCGAGCGTGATAATAATAATAATAATGATAATAATAATAAATATAATAATGATAATAATGATAATAATAACTGGCTTCCTGAACTATAGCTCACCTAGAATGTACAAATATCCTGTTTGTAGTTTGTCAACATACAGTTTCCAACGTTTTTAATCATATATCGTCTGAGTTTGTACACTGATTCCACTCTCATGGGGGCCTTTCCTGCTCTGTGAAAGCCATTTTTCAACATTAGTGAAAGGTGGATGCCCACATCAACATTTTTTCCACCTTAACATGACCTTAGAGACGTCTGCCTTTCTGAAGAGGCCCATCCATGAAGAACATTTCTACGATGGTTATTCTTACAGAGAAAAGCGATGTGACATTGTATTACATTACATTTTAGACATTTATCAGACCTCTTATCCACAGTGATTTATACAGCCTACATTTTCTTACACAGTTCCATTTGTACAAAAGTGATTCAGGTCAAGTGCCTTTCTCAGGGTTATAGTGGCAATGCCCTGTCTGGCAATCTAACCTGCAGCCTTTGAGTTACAGGTAGAGTTGGTGGATGCTGAATAAGGCTGGCTCAAGCTTAACTAAAGGAGCTAATTGGAATATTTAATGTAAGTTCATACATTCATAGAAGAGTTTAACAAGGTGAGCTACAAAAAAAATTTCAGATTGAGTTCTCTCGGCAGAGTGAGGGAGGCATATAGAGAAATTAGTTAAGGGTAAATTTCAAAGGAAGTATTTTTTACACAAAAGCTTGGAATGACTTGCCATCATAGGCTGAGAATGGTGGAGTAAGCCAAGGATTGATGCAGTGCTGAATGCTCTCTCCAATGTTGGCCAATAATGAGCATAGTTAGGTTGACTGGGGTATATTGTTGTCATTATTTATTCTTATGATCTTCAAGCTTCCATGTCATCAGCATTAGGGTGAGGCAAAAGGTCTGTATTCATTGAACTTTTTAAATGTACATATTCATCCTGTATTTCCTTATGGCGTGAATAAATGAATAATAAGTAAGAGTCGATATCAACTTTGAATGTTTTTCAGCATCACAATTCAAAAACAGGGTTTGCTTTTATACTGGATTTGTTAGGTACATACACTTTTCGGAAGCGTGTTACATGCTGTTCTTCAAAGTCTGTCTGGCTCTGCACAAAGGAGACAAAGAATAATCTACCCTATGTATGTCCTTCAATCAAGTCTCTATATTCTTCAAATCAAAATAAACCTGCAAGCAGATGGGAGGTCGTCTCTCACTCTCAGCATTTTTACGCTTCACTTTCTCCCAAAATCACATGACATAAATAGTCCACAGAGTCCTGGTATTGCAGCTCTGTGTTTGTGTGTCTCTGCTTATGTGTGTGTGCGCATTTGTTTATTTGTGTCAGTGCATGTATGTGTTTGTGTGTACGTCTGAGTGTGTATTTGCATGTTTGTGTTCATGTATTTGTGTGTGCGTGTTTGTGCATGTGTGTGTGTTGACATGTGGACAGTGGAAATGAATTTCTTTTTTCTCATTAACTCCAGCTGACCACATCCCATTCTGTCTCACAGATTTGAATTGTTTTGTTTTATAGTTATATTTTTTTATGCATATTACATTTTTGTAAATGTGGTTGCGTTCATGCTGGTTGTCTCTGTGTGTACAGTAGAAGATCATTCAGATGTTGTGACACGGCTGAATCCCAATGCACCCTGAGCTCCTCTCAACCGTGAACAAATTGCCCCAATGGAGAGGAAAATAAAATAAAGAAAAATACGATTTTCCCCTTTACCCCTCAAAGAGGGCATTCAGTGGAAATAAATTGGAATGGTTAATTTCCCCTACTGAAAAAAGACTAGTGATTTAAGATATAATTGAAAATAACATGTAAAAAAAGAAAAGGTACAATGTATTTCCATTGTAACAATACCTGCATGTCCTAAATGAGGGAATCAGAGCTGTCTAGCGTGGAGGACTGTCTCTACCTCTTTTAGAAGCTGGATGTGGGCCAGAGCCTGCCAAAACTGTCCAGATGTTTTCAGCTGCCACAACATCTGTGGAGGAGCGTCTGTTTCAGTGTCCCCCGAGTGGTGAAATGGGGACAGCACAGGCAGGACACATTACTGCCGCTCTGGCTCACCTCCCGCCCCACGACCCTCCCTCACTTCTGATGGCCTTTTGTCACTGTGACATCCTATGTGAAACCTAAGCCAATCTACATACTGTGTATTAAGTCAGATGAACTGTGTGATTTTGATCCAAAAACATGTATCATGTTACTCCTGAAAGGGTACAATGTACTTCCTTTAGACTACGATTTTGATGAAACCCTGCAAGGTAAATCCAACACACTTTTAGTAGTGGTCTCCGAATGGGTACAGAACATTCTGAAAGACTGATGAATTTTTGTTCTTCAGAGAAAAGAAATGTACCTTGAGCATATCCCCCCTCCACCCATTTTTTGGAACATAGAATCTGTCTTCAGCTCATCCAGCAATTTCTCAATTGAGTCAGATATTGAGAACTTAACCTTTGGGTATGTTGATTTGATGTTGTACATTTTGAAGAAAAAAAAGGAGCAAGCAATGTCAAAAATGAATGGATGAAGGATTCACCATGGGATGGTTTTGGGTGTTTTGACCCTCAGATACCAAAATGAATTATGCATGTCTGTTGTGTCTGGCATTGTAGCCCATATGGTGGGAAAGTGGGGCTTTGTTAAACACACAGCTTAGCTCAAGGTAGCCTTAGCGACTTATTTGACTTCTGTAAATCCTGTTTACCGGATCTGTTTGGGGTGGAAAAAATAGCGACTTTCAGAAAGTGCGCTGAACTGCAGTAAAAGACCTTTGTGGCTTTTCAGGGGGTTGACTTTGTGAGAAAATGCTGGTATGGCATATCAGTGTCTTAAGCTTTATATTGAAGCCAAAGACTTTGGATTGAACTGGGATTTCTGGTCCCAAGGCAGACTCTCTGTCAAATTGTAGCTAAAAGTGTTAAATCCCAGAGAGAAATGCGACAGACACGTCTATATATTTGAATTAAGTCAGATGCTGGAGTGTTTATGGTGGCGTGAAAGGGACTGCTAGGGAAACTGGGCCCTTCTTGTGTTGCTTACTGACTTCCACAGTGCTGGGACAGAAATGAAAGACTTGTAATGGGGGTGGGGTGGTGTGGGTTGGTGAACTGAGTGCCGCAGTATTTTTGGTGCTGCTGCAGGGAAAGGGGGTGGAAGCATAGGTCACTCTGAAGCATTGGGACACAAAACAATGGAGGACTTGATGAAATGTGACTCAACGCATTCATTGTGGTCAAAGGATTTTGATGTTTGATATTCATTTGTGTTTAGAGTGCACTGCCAGTGCCATAAAAACCATTTTTATAATATTAATGTTTCATCTGTGACTAATACCACTACTCCTGCTTCAGAGCAGCATGTGAATTATCTAATGTAATGCAGTATTAACATAGTTCAGACATTGTCTTTTTAAAGGTTCCAGGTTTTAATAGCACCAAAAATAAGCTCATACTGAGATTCACAAGCTTGCCTCCACTGCAACTTCAGGGTTAATGTACTCTGTGGAGTAAGAAACATTTCTTCAAGTCCAAAGTGACATTTTTACATGACAGAGCACATGGGAAAAGGAAATGATATTAAGATTTATTTGAACAAATTATACAAGGTGATGTTTGCCTGTGATTGTACTTCAAACATGGGCACACAAAGAGAGCCAGGGATCGGAGGGGAGCAGCATAGCGGCTCAGGTGATATATCCACACCACAGAAACATCTCGCACAAACAGAGAGTAAGCTGTGGAGTCGCCATTCTAATCTACTGACCACCCAGATCAAGTATCAGCCTCTTCAAATGTCAGAAGCAAAACTTACCTGCTTGTCTATGTTCCCAGGTTGTGTTGGAACACAACCACTCATACTGATTTATTAGATTAAAATGGATGTATTTATATACAGAAAACGTTGTTCCACTGTATGGTCTGTTTCCCAGCTGACTAGTTTTGTGCTCAGATCATGTACAAAACATGAGGACTGCTAAGGAAAACATGACTGTCCAGTTTCTAGGAAATCCCTTGATGGTTATCTTTAAGTCACAAGGAAACTCACAGGGCTTAATGGATGGTTGTACTGTTTGCATTTTCTCGTTTTAAAAGCAGTTGAATTGTGGGTGGTCTTTCATATTAATTGTATCACATAATGTTAGCAATGCTAAACAAATCTGTCATGCTTTAATTGGAAAACACCTGTATGTATCAATAAACATCCATGAGGATGCCTTTCCATGAGTAAGACATAACATCAGGGAATATTTCCAATATGTTTCCATGTGGCATAGATGGAATGTCTATAACATACAGTAACTTTTTTTGGCATGATACAAAGTTTAGGAGAGCATTTGGGGAACATTCTCACCATACTGTCTTACAAAATAGAGGAAATCTGTCCTGAATTGTTTTGTGTTAGCTGGGTTCACTAAACCCCTGTGCAATTTAAATTTGCATTATGTGATGTTAAAGTGAAAATGCAGAGCTTGGGAGAGACTGCAGTTTAGATCCATTCATGTTTTACCCTTGCAAGAGTGAATCAAGTGTAACATAGGTGGCATGTAAAAACAAAGCTATAGTATAAGCTGTATTCACAATGTCACCCTGAATAAGCAGGCCTGTTATTTTTTGCTTTTTTAAAGACCTTGCCAAGAAAAGGTAAAACAAATGTCAAACTACATCTATTCCTTTATTCCCATCCTCAGAAGATGAAAGGGTGCATAGAAGGAAACAGATGTTGAGAAAACACAACAATATACAATGTGAGAAAGAGACAGAGAGGAACAATTGGTTGCCAATGGATACAGTCTTGCTACAAAGTGGTTGACATTGTCATCTGCTTCTACCAATCCTGTTGATGAGCTCTGCAACATTTTTCCTCTCACTTCCTGTAACAATCTGAGCCCCAGGAAATTCTTAGCTTTGGAATCAAATAAGGGACTTTTGTTTAATTTGTGTGACTTCTGTTCTCACTCCACAATAAAACATATTTATGAATATGAATGTAATTGAGGACATTATTACTGATTCTCTTGCACTCAGGTGCAGTCATCAGTCATGTGATGGTTGTGACTGTGTTGCTGGATGACCGTTGTGTATGCAGGTTTTCTTTCCGCCAATTACCCTGGTTAAAATGTTTAATTTGCTTTATGTAACCATGCTGCATAACTTGTAGATTAGATGAATAAAACATTTTGTACGGGTACCCAGAGACAGTATTCAACTGTCATTTGTGAGCGTATCAAGAAAATCAGTCAGAAAGGCAGACCACATAAATGGTCTAATCAAATAGCTGAGAACAGAAGTTGGCATAAAACCCAGAAACAGACACAGCCCTCATAGCTTGTTCCTCCACTGAGGTATATTTTATATCATACAACAGGGTCTTACTGTTTGCTGAACAGTTGTTAGTAATTGTTTGATCTGTGGAAGATTCAATCAGACTCTATTTTCAGAAGCATTTCAAAGATCCCTGTTTACAGTAAAGTATGCCTGGGAGTGATTTTGGCAGATCCTATCTGTCTGCCCGCTAAGGACACCCCCCACCCAACTCAAGCTCAATGAAACACAGAGGAGATGGATGGCTATAATCTGGTTATCCTGTGTAATCCGCCCGGCACTGACAGACGGACAGGATGGGAAAAAAGGACCGGTGAGCGAGAGAGGTGAGTGGGTCACTCGTTCACAGATTGCCAGCGGGGGTGGCAGGCGAAAGCCACCCCCCCAAGAATGAATGGCACCTCGTTCTGCTGTCACCCTTCATGGCGGCTCAGTGGAAAGGAGAGGCGGTGAGTAAATCTGGCTAGGACTGATTGTCATGCTGCTCGCTCTGTTTGATTCTCTCTCTCTCTCTCTCTCTCTCTCTCCTGCCTATTCCCAATCCTCACAGCTCTGGTACTCTCCAATCCAAGGCTTTTCCAAATTGCACGCCAACATCTCCTGACGTATCAGCAGAGTACTTGGACGGCACAAGTATCTGTTAAGGATACACTTGTTGCTTTGGTGGGGAGGGGGTGGGCTGTGGGAGGGGGTATTTTCCATAGTTACAGAGGCCCAAGGTTAATTTTTCATCAGGCAAGTCCAGCTTACTTATGGCTGTTTTTGAATCATCATCAATTTCAGTGTTTCCTGTAGTAATACTAAACCAAAATTGACTAGCATCTAAGAAACACAAAGATTAAGAAATCCAGAAGAAACTTTGCAGTGTCTTTGGAATTAGCCAGCTAATATTGTCTGTGATAAATAGTAGCCCTGCTCATAATGCAAAACAAAGCATGGCCAATTTGATCCATCTGACAGGAGCATAATACAAATGTACTAAGAATAGCTCAACATAAGCTGTAAAATGGCTGTGCCTGCTAACAGCATTGCGTTTTGTCCCAAGTCATTGACTGCCTTCAGATCAATAGTTCAATACTGGTTCATGAACAAAAGAATGCATTTTTTGTGCACTTCCTCATTTAATTCAGGGGCTCTCTCATTTACTGACTCAGAACATTATTTCATTGCTTGAATTGTGTACATATGATTTGACTAGATTGAAATACACTGTTCACTGTTCACTGTTTCACAAATATTTGATTGGATTTGTAGTAAGCAGACCCACCTTTCCACAAACACTGGACTGATAACTAGCTACCAGCCTGCATGGAAGTCCCAAAAATCATAATCAAATCAAAATCAGCATTTGGGAAAAATTTGCTGATGGTTGTGTTGTCAGTTCCAGCATTCTGTGAAAATCATAAAAACATCAATTACATAACACGGTACATGGTCTATGTCTGAAGTCCCAACAGAGCAAGCCAAATCGAGTCTCAATCTGAATAGTTGGTTCATGTCATGTTTAGCTATAAGCTACAAGAATAGACACATATTTGTTTATAAATTAAGATAGTAATCAGCTCATGGAGTAAGTTATTACAATTGTGGCCATGTAAGTAATGTGCAGCATATTTCCTGATGAACCCTAAAAATAATACAATTGAACTTTGATGATAAATGAAAAGGATGCATATTTTCACTTGGTTTTACTTGTCTTTTCCATTTGTTTAAAAAAACTCAGTTGGTCAGCAAGTTGCCTATTGTATTTTCCTTACAGCTCAATGATTGGCAAAATGTGTTAACATTATAACCAGCTAGAAAACAAATGACTAACTGAATGTGCTAAATCGTCACTTCTCAGTGATGGAGAGAAGTAAAAATTTAAATAGACTGAGAGCGGGTGAGAGACAGACCTCCATGACCCTTTTGGCTGTTGCTCCTACAGTATCCCTGCTGCAGTGCAGGACGTGTGCTGCTCCACGGTGCCTGGCAGTAAACCTCAGCATGCTCTTACACAGTTTAACATGCATGAGTGGCTCCGTTTGAAATGGAGACTCGTCTCCCAACTGTAGCCCATACCCAGGCCTCTCTCTGCACAGGAGAGAAAGGGAGACAGAGGAAACAGCTGAGGTCTCACAACGGGAGTGCACCATACAGCCGGAGGCCCATCCCCAGCTGCTACTGAAAGCTGAGGTGTAGACACAGGACAGATAGACACACAGACAGACTTCTTTCTCTTTACTGCTTTCACTCTCTGTTCTGGCTCTTCACAAATGTAAAGACAGACACACAAACAGACAAATAGCCCCTTCCCTACCACTCCCACCTACTGTTCTGTCCATACATATATGGACTAAACAGAACCTCCTACAGAATTCTTATCACCTGTTCCTCTACAAACTGACAGACAAATAACCCATTCTCTAGCTCTGTACCAACTGCTCTGTCACTTAATGTATGGACGGACAGAAAAAAATCCTCCTCAAAACCTCTAACCTCCTGCGTCTTTACAGACACATGGATGGCCTATTTTCACCAACTTTCACCTAATGTTCTTTTTTCAGCACACTGGATCAAACTAAAGAGAAAATCTCTTTCATGTCTATTGCTAACATTATAGCAGAAGAGGTAGATTCTTATCCACTATGTATGACTTATAAGTTAAAAATAAATGCCATCTGTTAGCTGTCATTATACATTGAACACCTTGATGACTCATTTCAAAATCTTTTTTTTTCAAACCATGGTAAGACAGCAGTTAACTTAATATATTTATGAAATCCAATGTGGGTGAGCAATTAAATAAAGTCAACAGAAAAGATAATGGAAGTCAGTCACAATAA
Source organism: Albula goreensis (assembly GCA_022829145.1). Classification (NCBI taxonomy): domain Eukaryota; kingdom Metazoa; phylum Chordata; class Actinopteri; order Albuliformes; family Albulidae; genus Albula; species Albula goreensis. Next base: position 16,819,982 of record CM040753.1, on the reverse strand, counting down.
GGAATATTGTAGCTTCAAAATTGATAAAAAAATACTTATAAAAAGAATATTTTACCAGTAGTCTGTAGAACCTGTTAGCACTGATCAGAGCAGGCTATTGAGATGTTGGATTGTGGGGGAAACACACCATACCTGAAGACTTTGAGGCTGCTCCTCAGAGACACACTGGCACAATTCAGGCTGGCCTGTTGACCCGTTTATTTTGCCTGCTTGAAAAGGGTATCAGTATAGGCCCGCCTCAGAGGAGTGAAGCCAGGGTCAAGTGAAGTGAAACCTGTCACTCAACACTGCAGCCAGAAGTGCAGAGCTGAAGAGCAAGAAAGAATACAAAAGACTCCAGGAAAGAAACATTGCAAAAGCACTGTTAGAGTGGTCCAGGATAGCTGTATTCCTTTGCTGGATTTTTTGCCAACTTAATTATTTTATTATTCCATTGACATTTTGTCTTTATTTGGTGAGCTTCATTAGACTGCTTGTCCCTGTTTTAAATGATTTATTGTGACCTAATTTATAAGTGATCCAGCACTGAGCTAATTGAGCCAGGGTAATTAATGGAAATGCAAGCATGCACTCCAAACTGAAGTAATCCAAACCTGACTTAAAGGTAGTGAATAAAAAATGAAAAAGAAATAACTGTGTTCCAGCAATGAAAGGTTGTGGTGGTACCAAAATTGTCCTCTATAATTCAGGATTGAAGTCATAACGATGATTACAATGATCTATGGTAAAAAGAATTGTATTACATCTCTGGTGCCAGCATCTAGTCCTTTAGGGTCGCACGGGTCTTCAGTGTATTTAAGCCCTTAATTGCTTAAGATAAGTCTTTAACTAGCAAGAGTTCACACAGCTCGCTCAAAGGCCTGAATTAGGTAATGATTGAAAGGAAAACATGAAAACCTGGATAGGAGTGGAGTTTGAGAGAATATTGTGCAGTATATTGACTGCATCCTCATAGACCAGAGTTAGACAGATTGATAGACATTTTTGCTTTTGCTTCTTCGTCAGGGAGACAGATTACATTGAACCAATAAATGGGTGGGGCCATCATAAAGTACCAGTGAATCAAAGATTTGGACCAATGACAGCATTCATTGAAGAGTGGAAAACATTTTTGATTGGCTCAACCCATTAATAGTTGACTGTAGCTCCACCCTATAAGGGGTTCATGTACCCTCATTTTATCCATCACTACTGGTGGTTCAGTGAGCTAAAAGCCATTTACAATATAGATTGGATCACTGTAAAATGTTTCATGTGCAGACAATAGAACAAGGACACTTCAATTAATTATCTCATCAAAAATATAGCTAAATTGCCAAATCACATAAATGATTCATCTAACATAATTAAATTATTAAGATCAAAAGTTGGCATGAAATCCAAAAAGATATAGCCCTCCGAACCCAAACCTGTGATACAGAGGCTGTATAATAATAACACAACAATATAAAGAAGCATGTTTTTACATGTCTTAAAGCCCACAAGAACATATTAAAGTAGAGGTCAGGAATAAGCTTTTATGTAGAACTCATGAATAAGTTATGCTGTAAAGCATTACCTCTAAAGGTCAATGTAGTTTGCAGTGAAAAACAAGGGAAGATTATACAGAATTATTGAATAATCCGAATTTGTAATATTTTGTCCAACTGGTCCTATTCATATATCTTTCCTATGAGAATCACAGAGGATTAGTGATATAAATACCCAAAACTAAAACACAGCACATATCACAACACCATGAAACACTGCAGCTCAATGGAAATTTTGCTTCTTAATTTTCTTCTTCTTATTATAATTATTATTATTTTTATTATTATTATGAAAGCTTGTTTCTCAAATGGGGATTGTGTGGCTTCAAGGGATGGGGGGTGTGTGATGGGGTTGTGACAGGCCTCATGTCATGCCAGCACACAAGGTTTTGTTTTGGGGGTTCAGCCATTCGCAGAAAGGTTTACTGGGCAAAAAGACCCACTGGGAGGCCAAGCACAGATGGAGACCCACTGAACTGCACTCATTGTCAGCTGTACTTTTCAAGCCAGCCCCAGGGAATCTGAGGCCTTTGGCTGCAACTCTGTCTGCAGACTACTTCTCTTTAAAAGCCTATTTTTTAAGATACAGGATTTTGTGGAGACATCGAAAATGCAGTAGAAAGAAAAAGAAATGAGAAAAAAATCATTTTACAGTGCTTTTTTCCCATTGTTTATTTTCTTTACCTGTGTATCCATACACTTATATCTGTATGTTCCTTTACCTGACCTCATTGAAGCATCAGCATTTTATTTGCCTATTTTAAAAGTTGAAGCTTCATTAGAATTAGGCAGATGAAAAAATGGCAGTCTGGGGGAGGGTACAGAATCAGCATCATCTTGTGATACTTAAATGTTGTTCCTCTCTATGTTAAAACAATGGGAACATTCAGTGCAAACCCATTGTAACAAGTATAGATTGAAATCACTGTAAGTTTGTATGCATTGCTGTTGTTTGTTTTGCTCTTCCCTTAACAGCCCTTTGTACACTGAAACAGTAACTTCACAAAAAGCTACTTTCCAATATGATGCTGTGGCACCATACACAGACCCAATCTGTTGTGTGTTGACTGTAATTGCTTTGTTAACTGTGACTGTCTCTTCTGAGACAGTCACAGTTAACAAATCTAACTGCGATTGCTGCATTAACTGGGGCAATTGTTTGGTCATGACTGCTGTGTAGCTGCTGTGACTGTGACTATGACTGTTCTGCAGGCCAAAACACTGAAGTACAACAGCACATGGCACCATATCATTGATTCCACAAAACACAAAGTAAAATACAGATTCAAGCAGCAATTCTATTGGTCCATGCACCACAAGAAATTGGCACCCTTGACTTATGCTGGTGCATAACAGCAACATCTGCTGATTAAATGGTATCCTGATGACCATGTAAACATTCTTATCAAGTTGTGCTATTTCATCTAGTGGTTTTACATTCTTGGTGTGTATCTGAAAAACTGTGCGTGTGTGCAAGTTCGCTGGCTCATCATTCAGCCATGTTCGGACATAGCCTCTCAAAGTGTTACTTATGTACATTGTAATAAGTAGATACCCATGTAAAAGATCATTCAGATTTTTACAAACACTGAGGGAAGGTCATGTGAAAATATAATTTACTTGATGCAGGGTCACCCATTTCCATACAGGACAGGTCAGATTTTATCCTCACCCCCTCTCCCCACTACAAATAATTTCCAATCTCCAAAGCTTTGGTATTATAACTTAGACTAGCATAGCCAACTTGCATTCTTGCTTAGTGATTATGTTCTTGTTTGTCCAAGATTGTTTGTCAGGTTTTTTTTCATTTGCAGAAATGCATGCAAATGGATTGAGAGTAAGGATGAGGCTTAAATGGATTGGCACCAAACTGTGTTCATTTGGAGCCTGGGGTGAGCAGAAAATGAGTGTTCATCATTCATGAAGACATCTGAGATATGGGAAACACAGCTTAAGGTCTTAAAGTAATCTGCCCCTTTAAATGTGTATGGTACATTCAGTGTTACTACTACGTAGACTGTGATCTTTGCACTGACTGTGACTGAAGTACTGAATATCACTGCTATATTGCCTCTAACTACTGTACTGATTATTATAACTGTGTCTGATGTAATTATGACAGCTATGTTAACTGTGACCAATATGTTCAGCATAATTTTAGTGTTGACTGTGACAGACCGACTCTGTGTTCCCATAGTTCCCCTTCTCCTTCTGAAAGGCTATTTTTCAGGTCAGCAGCCTTGTCCTGCATGGCCCTGGATCAAGATCGCTTGGCTGACCGTGAAAATGAGGGTCCCGATGTGGAGCCAATTAGACGTTTTACAATCTTCCTCCAGGGTGGGTGGGCTGAGCTCTCCATTTCCCAGCATAAGGGGCAGAAAGGCATTATTTGTGATTGTTTTGGCTTTGGTAACCCTAAGCAATTTTGTCACTGACATAGTCACATGTGACAAAGCTCAGCAGAGTGTCCAAGCCTTGCTCCGCATCCTAATTGCAGAATTGTTGATGTTATATGCTAAACCCACGGTCAGTGAGCTCAAAGTTTGGGTTACATGGGTTTTCTAAGCCTCGGCCTGCCTTTGATCACGGTGGCTCACCAGTGCACACACTCAACTGTTTGACTTTCTGCTCATTAAAGGAATTCCTTCCTGACCCTGTCTCTGGCTGGACCCATGCCACCGAGTGTGTTTATGCTTTTAAGTTCGTTCACTTCATTTTCATTCCTCCACGGCTCTCATTACTGAAACATGCATCTGTGCTGGTTGAGAACTCAGAGATATACCCGAATAAAGCAAAAACTCTTAAGGGTGATGAATAATTTGCAATAAAACAATTATTTATGAAAATAGCTTTAATGAAGCTAGTTTTCCCTGTACAGATTATTGTTTGACATTGACATAAATTAAATATACCATTCTAACAAAAAGATATGCACAGAGGGAAATAACTATATGATAATACATATATTTATTTTAAATTAAATAAACACATTCAATTGTAATATACCTCCAAGCGCAGCAATTTTAATGAGATGTGAAAGGAAGGGCTACCAAGCAGTTTCTCTTAGATATTTGTCACATAGAAGGTGTGCAAACTGTAACTGTCATGATAGCTTATTTATGTTGTTTAATTCAAAAGCAGCAAGTCTATGGGCTAGTCATGCTGTAATGGAACTGTTTCAGTGTGTGGAAGGGTCCTATGGTCTGCATCCTGTTAAGGAACTATTTCAGTGTTTAGATGGTCCCTATGGTCTGCATCCTGTTAAGGAACTGTTTCAGTATGTGGATGGGCCCTATGGTCTGCATCTGGTTAAGGCATTGTTTCAGTGTGGGGATAACAGTCTGTAATCAACTGGAAGCTATGCCAGTGTGGTGCTGACAATGGGTTGCAGTCCCCTGAGATGACACATAAAGTGCTGTAATGTTGTCCCAGAGAGGAGATTCCATTAGGAGGGATTTCCATGTACTTACCACTGCTGGGCACTCAGGTATGGCTGGCTATTTCAAATTGGAGATACAGGGGAGAAAGCATAAAAATAAACAACACTGTTGTCCATTTTAATAAAGAAGGCATTTGAATGCTTTGAAGGTTCAAACATCATGCTGGTCTGATGAGCCTCATTCAGTCATAAAAATTCCAACTGAATTTTAATGTATGGCCCTTCTTCATAGCGTATTTGTTTTATCAATAAATTCTATCTTCCCTTAAATTCCAAGAGCAGCGGTAGCTGCTTATGCCGCCTATTTTGTGCAATATATAATTCTGTAAATATCATTTCTAAATACAATGCAAAAATGTCCTGGAGCAAGAGTTTGGTGCTGGATGGATTTTATAATTCTGCTGCTGGTGGCTTCTGCGAGGTTTCATCCCACTCCAGCTCTCATGCAACCACATGCAGCTACCATACTACCACTCTGACACAGGGTGAACAATCAGATTCATCGGATTTGGATCAATACAATTATTTTATTAACAATGTAGAGAAGACAAATTTGCTTTTGGTCCATTTTAAAATATAAAAGCTTGTTTCAGAAATGTTCTAAAGCAAAAGAAGGTCACTGCTTATAGAAAAAAATAATACAAGCTCAATAATTGTGTATTGAATCAAAGGAAACAGTAATTTTTTAGGGTTCTTTATTCTGAAGCATAGCCATAAATCTAGGAACAGCAGCTAGAGAGGTCCTGATACTTGTTTGAAATATAATTTAAGAAATAACAGTTTCAGTCTGCATGTATCTATTCAAGTTCCTTGGCTTTATAATAATAAAATAAACAATTTTCACAGTGAAATGGAATAGCATACAAATGCAGTATTCTTCACATGGAATACAGTGCTGTTCAAGTAAAATAAAATCTCTTTTCATTAAATGAAATACTTCTGAGGTAAACTAATTTCCTTCGCTATGTGAGATAAAAGTATACTTCAATCATCTATCGTTTGAACATAAAATACCTCCTCATGCAAGGTGTAACAAAGTATCCTCCAATGAAATTAAACTGTTCTTGCTGAGATAAAATATGGTAGTGGTCTCTGCAATATAACCACATAGGAGACCTTCATATTAACATTCACAGATTGGGTTTAGCCAAGCATTCAAGTGTTACACTGCAGCAATACTTAAATTCTGTTTCCCAAATATCAGGCTGCAAATGTCTCTTCCTCCTGAATAAGATACTATTAGAATGCAATTTGATAATTTTGCACAGTAAAAATCAAATAGTTATTTATGCTTCAGAACTTGAAAATCATGTGCAGCTCACTGTACTTGATTAAAACAAACCCCTTCTGCAGCCTTGAGTTCAATGTAATCTTTCACCGTTGCATGGGCTTCGCTTAACCATTCTTCATGGGCCACTGATCATTTTGGGTACTTGCTCACATTCCTACCCAGAGTTTTTTTGGTATGGGGTATTTCTTAGTGACCCATACCATTGTGCATACTCTCAAGTACTTTCTCCTTGAAAGCAGGCACACCACAGGAGCTGGAGGCACTTCCTCAACCACCCAGTACAAAAACCCATATCTGTGCAGGACACAAGGAAGACACCACAGGCTTAGTCAAACTGAAACATTCCTTACAATTGGGTTTTCTCCTCTCTTATATTGGTTATTCTAGAATGTTCCGAAAAAAACTGACTGCTCTGGAACTTGTGTAATTCATCCCTGGTGTAACCTGGAAGTGTTGGGATGTTATCTTGAGTTCCAAGTGTGTCACTAATCACAGCTGCCACAAAAGTGTCACCTGACTCCCATTGTCATTAACTGTGGTTTGGGACATGTTCCCTGCTGTAACACATAACATATAGCCACACAGTCATCATGCACCAGGCCAGCATAGTCAGACTCAAGCTCCCCTGTTAATGACTGCCTAGAAAGGCCACCAGCAGCTGCATTACAATGCACAAGTTTATACTCTAAAACAAACTCAGCCATTTGGACCACCCACCTCTGTTCAATGACCATAAGTTTGGTCATGGACAGTTGAAATAAGGGGCTCTCAAATAATCAATATGAACGTAGACCATAACAGATGAAAAAATGTTTCTGTAGTGTCCTAATAGCATATGCTATCATGAAAAAGATAGAAATGAAACAGAGAGCCTCTGTGCAACATCTGCCTACACCACATGCTTTCCATGGCTGTGGTTTTCTTCATAAGAGCCTAAGGACTGTCCAACCCCTGTACACTTACAACAAATGGGTTTTCCATTGTCATTAAAGTTAGGTTTTTTGTTTTACTTTTTACTATCCTAATGACTGGTTTTTCCATTTTGTAAGGCAAGTTCTCATATTTGACACTGTTAGTTGCCCAATATCCTGAAATTAAAGTAATTTTTCTGCTTAAAATACACATGGCATTAGCCTGCTAGTTTACTCGCTGTAGGTCTATTTCAAGTTTCCATGTACAAAGTGACTATCAGTAGTAAATGAGGATTTCAAAATACTGTGTCTCTGCTCTAATACAAAGCCATAGGTACTGATGGCCCACCTGAATGGGATAATCAATCAAAGCCAGGATGCAGAAGATAGCATGCCAGTTTGCCAAGTTACAACAAGTAAAACAAGTGTGCCGGATGACTTTCTGTTGAGTTGAAAGTGACAGAAATATTGCCATTTCTCCACTGCAGCATCACTGGTCCAATTAAGCATCACATAAAGTCAAAAATGTCTTTAAAATGTCCTTAAGGCTGAAAAGCAAAAACATGAGCAAATATGCCCAGAGACCATAAAAAGCATTAATTCATGCAATACAATGGAAAAAAAACTTCTGGAAATTACTTTAACACAGGGATTGTAGCTGTGGGACACTACAGTTAAATGTATTTAATCATATGTATGATATTTGAGGAGACATAAAATCACATTACTCGCTATGTCCTTACACCACAGCACTGGTCAAAATAGAGGCAATAAGTGACATTTTTGGGTGGTTTGTGACTGTTTGTTTTCTTTTTCATGTAGTGTAGCATGAACATAAATGTTTTCCCTCAGCTGCCAGACGTTTCATGTCTCACTCACATTCACTGGCAGTCATACAATTTCCCAAGAGCAAAAGAGAAGGTTGATTACAGACGCATTTTCTAGGTCAAGGTATGCACTCAAACAGTTTTGCCTTTCTCAATATACAGGGCAGCCATTTTGGCTCTCTAAAAAAAGAATTCTACCGGAGGCAAAATGAAATCTTTGCCGTAAGATGCTGTTTATGTTATCTGCACTAGTGCACATACTTTTATAAATGCAAGAAACAAAGGGGTGTATATGGTAATAGAGACCAGTGTGACTGTTCACATTTTCATTTAGGAAGGCTTAATGTATATTTCCTCATCAACATGTGAACAACCTATATTTGTAAACCGTCAATACAAATTGTGAACATTTTGTGCAGAAAAGAAACAAAACAAGACAAATAACATTTTTAAAACCCAAAATGTTGTTAAAAAGTGATGACCTCATAATGTGTTGAGCACATCCTTTAACAATGCAATATTTATAATTTGTGTGATTGTAATCAGGACATGTTTACAATGAAGCTGGGAAGAAATGGTTTGGGAGCGGTGAAAACGAAACATTCTGAAAAGGTTGGTACAGCATTGTCATTCTGAAAAATCAAATCACCTTAAACAACCTTACTGCAATGTTGTAAAAAGTTGAAATAATGTTTTGTGCTAGCTGGGATGATGTGGGGCTGAATTCAGTGCACTTAAACAGATTGTTCTACATTTATTCATGCTGGCACTTCAAGTTCTCAAAATCTATTCAGTTAAAATGGACATTACATTTATTGCCCTGTTTTCCATTGTCTAGTTTCCACTTGTGTAAAACAGAGGTACTGTAGCAATTTGATGCAAATATAAAATCCTTGCATTACTATGAATATAATAACATTGAGCTTTGTTGTTTTGTTTCGGTGCTTCCTGAATGTGAATGTTGGAATTCTAAGTTCAAACATGGAAAGAGGTTTCAAACATTTCCAAATAAAATGCCTCAGCAAGTCCATATTTTTATTTTTGAATGAAGCTGCTTATTCTAACCCTTTATAGGCTAAATAACCTGCTCTCATCTTCAGTCTTTTGGACCACAGATGTTGGATAACTGTGTTTTTAATGCATCACAGAGAAGGGAAATGTGTCTCCCATTTCCTTACCTATCATTTAGTTGAATGTTTTAATTGCAATGGAAGCTATGGCTGGAAAGCTTTAATTTATTTATTATTTTATTATTCTTATTTATGTGAAAGTTGAAGTACACTATCATCATTTTAATATTGTAGTGTCAGCTACTTTTTCGTTGTATTCATTGCCCCTTTTTTATTGTTAATGGCGTGTATTTTGTAACACTGTCTCTCACCTGTCATTTAGTGGTTATAATTAGGTTATAATTGGTTCAATGTGTCTTTACCCTTTGTTATATGTGCTGGGATGTGCCACTGTGGATGTGATGAGAGGCCTGAGAGCAGGGCTCCCTGCCTGCATGGTCATTTGCTGCCATTGTTAACTGTGTTCTGACAAACAAACATGCTAAAGTGCCTTGTCCCCCAAACCACAGTATCCTCTCTGTCTCATCCGGTGCTACAACAAAATACGATCATACTTAGCCAATTGACAACTTCTAAGTCACACCACAGAGAAACAGACACAGCAGTTCCAAAATTCCCAAGGACAATATGTTGTGTGCTTTCCAAGGCATCCATATTTGAGATGCATACAGTACTCATTAAACGAAGAGTAACCAAATGATAAACATGATGTGTTGTATTTAAACAGGCTAGAATTTGGATATTAGAATAGAATTTCTTGAATAAATCAAATGTCTACTCTTGCACAATCCTAAATTAATTAATCAGAGAAACTATCCCCTCTTCAAAATGTAAGACAAGATGTTGGTCTTTGGAGGAGATTCCTGCTGTTTCAACATTAAGCACTGTTAAGAACTCTCACAAAATGCTGGAAGCTGATGTGTATTTCTTTCGGTTATGTATAGTCTTAGCTTTTTCTGCTGTTCCTGATGAGCTGAAATTGGATGGGTAATTATTTCCCTAGCCTGGATTTGCTATCTTTTTCTCACTTTTCTGGAACGTGTCAGTTTGTCTTGTTTACAATTTTCTTTTCAGTTAATTAGAAGTTGTGGGCCATTGAGTATATGATGTTTCCATTGTTCATTTGCCATTGCCATATCTTCTTTGTCATTACGAATAAGCTTATTTAGTCTTGACTTAGATTTGGCAAAATGTTTATTCCACATATACCATAGTGATCAACCTATTCATGAAATTGAAATGATAACCTTTAATTATCATTAATGATGTATATGTTTTTATTATCTGTAAACATGTTCAGCATGTAGGCATGCAGGCTGGATGAAAACTAAATTTTGTACCTCAAAAAAAAAAAATGTATTTATTGATATACAGTATAAGGAATGTCTGTGATTTTGGTAATCAACTTGTCATTATGTTCTACCTGTTCTATAACCATTAAGCACAGCAACAAGGGCTACTGAGATGATGGTTTTTAACATCAATGCTACAGCCAATCACAGCCTCCCTCAATACAGAGCAGTCCTTCACTTTTTAGTCCAAAGTGATTCTGCAAACAAGAGGCACAATGACTTTACTTCAAGTCACTGAATGAAGGTTTTTTGAATAGACTAATACAGAAGGGAAATGAGTGATGAGTATAAAGAATGAATAATGACTATAACAATGTACTATGGACCTTTTCATGTAAGTGTCTTTATGTGCCAGTATTCTGTGTACTATTTTACTTTACAGGTGAGCTGTAATTCATTTGACTTTAGTACTAGAAACTGATGTGTCCAGCAATTGTTTTTATGTAATTTATCTTTGTTCATTCAAATGCAAAACACTTGAAACGATGTTTGCACAGCACCGCTCTTAAATTACCACTGCATATCGGGCGTCTGGATAGCTCATGCCGGAAGACACTCATCCAGGAAGCAAGTGTGAGTATATCTCAAAATAGGTGACTATCTAGCACTAACATTATTTTAGTTTTGCTGATCTTAGCACCTATTTCAAGAAATATTGTGTTTGGTGGGTTTACATTAATACTGTCATATTCTGAATTTAAACATCAAATACAACATTTTTATCCAATTTTTCTGAAGGACGGTGTGAAGTACAATTCTGGCTATGTTTGGTATGTGACTGTATGAAAGCAGTTTTAATTCCATGCTTGTAATCCTCACCGCATTAATCAGCATGCATGTGTCTAATTCTAAACCACCCTCTGGTATTTCTCTAAAATACTTTTTTTTCAGTAATGCTCAAAAGGAATCACAGCTAGATGCATTTTGCCTCTTCGTGACTTTTTTTGCTACAGTAAAGACTTTGTCATGGTTTAATTGTCTGGGAGGCTCATAATTATTTTGACAATGTTTATACTTTTAATTGTGGAGCATTAAAATATCTGTCGTATTAACAATTCACATTTCTTTTATGCCTTAGTTTTATCTCCATTTTCTAAAGTAAAGCATCAGGCTACTAAAAGTATTCTTTTTGAAATGTTTGAAGATGAACATGCAAATAGCATTACGCCCAAACATAGAAGATACCCACAGCATTCACTGGGGAAGCATTCTATACCCATGTAAATGGGAGATATGTGAAGACTGCAAGGTACAACAGAAAACAATAGCAGAATATAATGAGATGGTTTAGGTTCCTTAAATGCCTTTAAATATGGCATTCAAACAAAAAGTTTTAAATCAAGTCTGAACATTGCACTACTTTTTACAGTAATGCACTGACTTTTGAATCTATGAGATAACAGCCATATTAGCCTTATAGCAGAGAGGTATAAGATTGCCAAGCAAGGCTTGTAACATATATTGTATGCTTGGCATGCCTTCATACTACCTGAATAATATTATTTGTTCAGGTGTGAATCTGTCATATGAGGGTGGCATCTGAAAAAATTCTATGCTGGAAGGTATAAACCTGGATAGCATGTCAATAATTAAATTATAGTAGAGAAGTATATCTAAGCAAGTAGTATAAGTCATGCACATCTTTTAATCATACAGAAGGATAAAAGCTTGGAAAGTAGCGTTAGTGTCAGGAGTTACACTTGCACCTCCTGATGACCCTCCCACACAGGTACTGCGACCCACCCACACGATAACCCTGTGCCAAACTCACTCCACAGTGTCAAGATTTGGACCCTCTCCCGGGCCTGCCCACACGGCACCGGCCAGCCCCCTCTTGGCCAACACAGGGGGGAGTAACGCACACTGGGAGGGAGGTCCACACACTCACACACATTCATACAAACAAAACTAAGGGTGGGCGCGACTCGGCCCGCCACCAGAAGCCGGGCCTCCTCCGCGCCCCAAAATAAAAAAAAAAAAAACCAAAAAAAAACCCAGGCAGAGACTGCCACTCCTCCAGCCTCCAGGAACCGCCGCGGCCGCACACTGGTGGACTCCCGGTCTTCTGGCTCCGCTGGGCCTGGGACGGGGAAGGCTAGAGAGGGAGAGGCAAAACACCAAGTCACCCCTCTGTGGACTGGGCAGAGCCAGGACACACACACGCTTTTCGCTTCTGCGTTTACGTCCCTCTCACCACCGGGGCATGCACCCCCGCTCGCCTCCTGCCCAGCCCGGGGTAGCAGCTTCGCCGCCGTCGCCTTCTCCCTCTTCTAGCGCTGAATCTTGGGGTTTCCTCCGTCCCTTCCCTCCGTCGGCCGCCGACACGGTTCCAGGCGTGCAGTCCCTGCCCCTCCTTCCGCACACACACCCTAAAAAGAAATCCCCCCGTGGGATTTCTTAAAAAGGGAAAATAAACGAAACCGAAAGTAAGAACGAAACCAAAAAAAACAACAAAACCGCCGGCAAAAAAATCAAAATTCAAAAACAACGAAATCAACAATCAAGAAAACGAAAACTTCCGAGTAAAGGAAAAAAATAACCCCGTCTAAAAACCCAGCACACTGCAGGTTCCATCCAGGCTGCCCGAGCGCGAGCTGCCTCGTCCCCCGCTCTCTTATCCTGACTCCCTGCGCGGAGAGAACAAGAGACAGCTGCGGCAGATCACCAATCAGGCAAAGCAAGGGAGACAACCCACCCCGATCCACATACCGCACGCGTGCCCCAAATCACCAATGAAGAAAAACTCACCCAAGCAGCGGCACGTCAGGCTCACCTCCTGACAACTCCCCCCGCTTTACCCGTAGTCGTCCCGACTACGCTTCTTCAATGTACCGGCGCGGGGGTTGCCCTCGTGTCTCACGTGCAGAGCGACGGAGGGGCACCACTTCCGGCTGCACAGGAGGCTCCGCCGCCTCCCCCTGATGCTGTTCCTCTAGGGGAACAGCAGGCTCAAAACAGGACCCCGGGCAGGGACCCACACCGGGTTCCAGCCCCAAGCCCACCTCCGCGGACCCGGCTCTGGTTCCCGTTCGGCTTCCTCCTCCACCGGGGGCTCCCTCCAGGCATCACCCACGGGGCAGGCACGCAGGTTGTTCCGGTGTAGGGTCCGCTCTTCCCGACCTCCCTCGGGACGGACCACATACACCGGCCGATCCGGCTGCAGCTGGCGGACAACGACAAAAGGACGAGGAGACCATCTCGGGGCCAGCTTACCTCGCTCCCGGCGCCTGAAGTTCCGCACCAGCACCCGGTCCCCGGCAACAACGGCAAGGTCTTCAGCCGCCGATCGTACTCCTTGTCCCGCAGCTGCTGGCGTCGTACAGACTCCAACACCTTTTCATACACCCCGGACAAGGTACGATGGTGTGCCCGCACCCACCCTCCATATTCCACTTCCTTGGGGTGGGGGGCACATTCATTGCCAGGTCCACCGGGAGCCGGGCATGCCGCCCGGTCAGGACGTAGTGCGGGGCGAAGCCGGTGCTGCTGTGCATGGCATTATTATATGCCTGGAGCAGAGCGGGCAGGCGCTCCGGCCACCGGCCTTGTTCTTCCTCCTGGAGAGACCCTAAGAGAGACAGCAGAGTCTGATTAAACCGTTCGCAGGCCCCATTGCCCTGGGGGTGGTAGGGGGTAGTGCGGATCTTAGTGCACCCATAGAGCTCACAGAACGACGCTACCAGGGAGGACTCAAAGGCCGCCCCTCGGTCGGGAGAGGAGCCGCTCGGGGCACCCCCAGTGCTGCACCACCGATCCCCACAAGGCCCTCACCGCCGTCCCGGCCGACTGGTCCCGCACGGGCACTGCCCAGCCGTACCTAGAAAACAAGTCAGTGAGGACCAGCAGGTACGGATACACATCACCGGGACGCCCCAGCGCCAGATGGTCCATGGCCACCACCTCCAAAGGATAGGAGGTGGAGAGGGGGACAAGGGGGGCCCGTACCTCCGGCCCGGCCTTGGCCACCACACACTGCCCGCACTCGGCGGTCCACCGCCGGATGTCGTTCCCCAACCCCGGCCAGTAGAACCGCCGACGCAGGACAGCCTCCACCTTATTGGCACCCAGATGGCCCAAGGCCTGATGGTACCGCTGCCAGACGCCCCACGCCACCCTCCGGGGCACCAGGACCTGCAGCAGCGGCCCATCCTCCAGGGGATCTAACACCCGGCGGTACAGGACACCCCCCTCAACCCGCAAACGCTCCCACTCCCTCCACCACCTACCCTCCTCCGGTGGGGCCAGCCTCCTCTCCTCCCGCCGAGGGGGCTCCCCGCCGCACACACGCCTCCCGCCAGGGCCCGCAGATGGTCATCCTCCCGCTGCAGAGCCGACCAGTCCCAGGCATCCTCCACTGCTGGGCCGCTGGACACCTGACCCACCTCCACAACCCCTGGGCCCTCGGGCAGCCGGGACAGCGCATCAGCATTAGCGTTGCGGGCCCCTGGCCGGTACTTGATTTCCAGGTCAAAGCTGGCCAGCTGACCCACCCACCGCTGCTCCGTCGCCCCAAGCCGCGCCGTGGACAGATGTACCAGGGGATTGTGGTCAGTGTAGGCCGTGACTTTTACGCCCCAGAGGTAATCCTTAAACTTCTCTGTCACGGCCCATTTCAGGGCCAGCAGCTCCAGCTTGAAGGCGCTGTAGTTCTGGTCGTTCCTCTCAGCGGGGTGCAGGCTCCGACTGGCGTACGCAATCACCCTCTCCTTTCCGCCCTGCACCTGGGACAGGACGGCCCCCAGCCCTTCCATACTCGCATCTGTATAAAGACGGAAAGGAAGGGAAAAGTCTGCATACGCGAGCACGGGCGCAGAGAGCAGGGCCGCCTTCAACCCCTCAAAGGCGCACTGACACTCCGTGCCCCACTCCACCCGCCGCGTGCTCTTACCCCGGGCCGCGGTCCCCTCCAGCAACCGGTGCAGGGGAGCCGCGATCTTAGAGAAAGCGGGGATGAACCGTCGATAGTAGCCGGCAAACCCGAGAAAGGCCCTCACCTGCCGCACCGTCTCAGGCGCCGGCCAGTCCCGGACCGCAGCCGTCTTGTCCGGGTCCGTAGCCACCCCGCGGAACTCACCACATGCCCCAGGTACCGCACCTCCTTGCGGAAGAGTCGGCACTTCTGGGGCTGGAGCTTCAGCCCGTACTGGCTCAGCCGCTCAAACACCGCCTCCAGGTGATGCAGATGGCTGGAGAAGTCTGGGGAAAAACCACGATATCATCCAAATAAATTAAAATGGAATCATTTACCAGGTCCCCAGACACCTCTGCATCAGCCGCTGGAAGGTCGCTGGAGCATTGCATAAGCCAAAAGGCATCCGCTCAAACTGGAAGAGCCCAAGGGTGTGGCAAAGGCGGTCTTCTCACGGTCCCGCGGGTCCACCGCCACCTGCCAATACCCGCTCGCCAGATCTAAGGTCGAGAACCACTCAGCACACTTCATCCCCGTGAGTGATTCCTCAATCCGGGGAGCGGGTAGGCATCCTTGTGGGTGACCGCGTTGAGGCGGCGGTAGTCCACGCAGAACCGCCAGGCACCATCCTTCTTCCGGACCAGGACCACCGGCGCGGCCCAGGGACTCGAGCTCTCCGTGATCACCCCGCCCTCCAGCATCCCCTGCACCAAGGACCGCAGCTCCGGGTACAGACCTGGGGGAAGAGGGCGATATCGTTCCCGACAGGGGGGAGCATTACCGGTGGGTATCTGATGGTAAATTACCTCGGTGCGGCCAAAGTCCTCCTCATGCGCCGCGAACACCCCCGCCCACCGCTCCAGCAGGTCCCGAGCCGAGCCCTGTTGTTCTGGGGTGAGGCCCTCCAGCTCTGGAGGAGACAGAGGACTCCCCACCCCTAAGGGTGCCTGCGCGGTGCACACATCCACCTCTACCTCCCCCGGGCGGGGGGTCCGCAGCACCAGGTCACGCCCACCCTGTATCTGCGAGGGGAGAATGCGGGACACCGTGGCCAGGGGCCGCCGCCGGGGCAAGGAGAGAGGGTAGGGGTGCACGTTAATCAAGCGGAGGGGGACCTTCCCCCCCCGCACACAAACCACAGCCCGGCCCACCTGCCACTCTCCTCCATCCCCCACCCCCTCCAATAGACAAACCTCCCCATCCACCTTCTCCCAACCTTCCACAGGGAGCCATTGGAGGACCTCTGAGCACGCCGGGACCTCCGCATCCGCCTTCCGAGTCAGTCGGACCACCCCCTCCAAGGGAGTGGCCGTCTGGGCCGACCCGGCGGCAAACCGCGAAGGCTCGTTCCCACGCCCGGCGCGCTCGACCCTGGTGGGAGACAGAGAAAGTCAGTGAGCCAGGCTGTACACCCCTAACCACCTCCTCCCAGCAGTGGGCGATCACATTCATGCCCAAGACCGCAGTGTCTGACCCCAGACACCGGTCTCGGACAATGATCGCCCCTTTTCCCGGCACCTTTACACCCCCGACCACAAAATCCATCACAATATACCCCACGAATGGAATATCCAACCCGTTGGCTGCCCGGAGGGTCAGCCACTGGAGGTTGGAGGTGTCCCGCACTGGCAGATCTCCATACCATTGCCGAAAAAACCCCTCGCTAAACAGGGTAACCTGTGAGCCCGTGTCCAGGGTGCATGGCACTTTTACCCCCCCTGCTTCCACCACCACCTCAGGGCATACCCCCAGGATGTCTTCCCGAGGTGGGCTTCCCTCACCTCCCTGCTGTTGCACCCCGCCCGCACGCCCTACTGCGGACGGGGTTGGGAGTTTAACGGCGGCCGCCGGGGGCAGTCCCGCTGCATATGGCCAGCCTGCCCACACTCCGCGCAGACAGGCTGACCTGCAGCATCCCACTGGAACCGACCCGACCTCCGCCCGGGACCGGTCCCAGCCTGGCCCTGCCCCTGCAGCGCCACCGTCTGGGGGGATGGGGCCCGCGCCAACTGCTGCTGAATCTCATTAATCAGGGTCTTCCCCAGGGTCGCCATCTGGTCCTGGAGCTCCCGCCGCAGCTCCGCTCGCACCCCCTCCTTCCACCGCTCCACGCCCATTGCCGGCGCTGGAACCACAGGCGCCCTCACTGGATCAGAACGAGAAACAAAGCAAGCGGCCCCTTCATCCCCTCGCTGCTCCAGCTCCAGTTCCCGGGCCTCCCGGCACACCTCCGAGAAGGTGCTAGCCGGGTGGCGCCTCACCAGCCGCTGGAGCTCCTGTCTCACAGGGCCCCCCTGCAGGCCCAGGAGGAACTGATCCCGAAGGATCTCGTCATCCACCCTCTCATCCCCTGGCTCCCGGGCCCGCCACCTCGCATGCAGCTCCCTCAGCCGCAAGAGGTACACCTCCAGCGCCTCCTCCGAGCTCTGGTGGCATTGGAAAAAGCGGGAGCGGGCCATAGCCAGGGGGGCCGGACGACCAAATAGCTCCTCCAAAAGGGCCCACACCAGGGCCACCGTGTTCCGCCGCTCAGCCGGAACTAGCAGCACCTCCCGCCGGGCACGCCCTTCTAGAGCCCCCACCATGAAGTCCACCTGCTGGACTTCAGTGAGACCCTGTGCACGGAGCATAGCCTGCATCTGATCCCGCCATTCCCCAAACTTGGTAGAGCCCTCCTCACCAGAGAACTTGGGGACCCACGGAGCGCACATGAACCAGGGCACAGTCATACTCCCTGCCCCGCCCAATGGCAACCCACGCCCAGCCCCCCCCTGCCCCTCCATGGTGTCCGTGAGCTGGAAAGGGTGGGTCCTGCCGAACTACGCCAAAAATGAAGGGTGTCAGGAGTTACACTTGCACCTCCTGATGACCCTCCCACACAGGTACTGCGACCCACCCACACGATAACCCTGTGCCAAACTCACTCCACAGTGTCAAGATTTGGACCCTCTCCCGGGCCTGCCCACACGGCACCGGCCAGCCCCCTCTTGGCCAACACAGGGGGGAGTAACGCACACTGGGAGGGAGGTCCACACACTCACACACATTCATACAAACAAAACTAAGGGTGGGGCGCGACTCGGCCCGCGCCACCAGAAGCCGGGCCTCCTCCGCGCCCCAAAATAAAAACAAAACCAAAAAAAAAACCAGGCAGAGACTGCCACTCCTCCAGCCTCCAGGAACCGCCGCGCCGCACACTGGTGGACTCCCGGTCTTCTGGCTCCGCTGGGCCTGGGACGGGAAGGCTAGAGAGGGAGAGGCAAAACACCAAGTCACCCTCTGTGGACTGGGCAGAGCCAGGACACACACACGCTTCGCTTCTGCGTTTCACGTCCCTCTCACCACCGGGGCATGCACCCCCTCGCCTCCTGCCCAGCCCGGGGTAGCAGCTTCGCCGCCGTCGCCTTCTCCCTCTTCTAGCGCTGAATCTTGGGGTTTCCTCCGTCCCTTCCCTCCGTCGGCCGCCGACACGGTTCCAGGCGTGCAGTCCCTGCCCCTCCTTCCGCACACACACCTAAAAGAAATCCCCGTGGGATTTCTTAAAAAGGGAAAATAAACGAAACCGAAAGTAAGAACGAAACCAAAAAAAACAACAAAACCGCCGGCAAAAAAATCAAAATTCAAAAACAACGAAATCAACAATCAAGAAAACGAAAACTTCCGAGTAAAGGAAAAAAAAACCCGTCTAAAAACCCAGCACACTGCAGGTTCCATCCAGGCTGCCCGAGCGCGAGCTGCCTCGTCACCCGCTCTCTTATCCTGACTCCCTGCGCGGAGAGAACAAGAGACAGCTGCGGCAGATCACCAATCAGGCAAAGCAAGGGAGACAACCCACCCCGATCCACATACCGCACGCGTGCCCCAAATCACCAATGAAGAAAAACTCACCCAAGCAGCGGCACGTCAGGCTCACCTCCTGACATTAGTGTCTCAGTGACAATGAAGTAAAAGAGATTTTAATCTAAATGGGACAAACCTAGTGAAATAAAGGTTAAATAAAATAAAAAATAAAGTGAAGAGAGTTGAACAAGTAATGGCTGAATGAGATTTCACTGAATGAAAAATCAGAGGAGCTACTGCATAGTGTCAGTGATTCAATGGTTTGGACCAATGACAGTGAAGAGAAACACATTCTAATTGGTTGAAAAAATCAGTGATGGACAGCTGAATGTAGCGGCAAACCTAATTATTAGTGAATCATTAATTCAGTCACTATTAGTATAAGCTTTTCGTGTGAGGCTGCGGCTAAACTTGAGGAACATAAGGCCAGGTGTTCTGAAAACAGGCAGGCTGCTCTGAGGAAAACATCAGGATGCACCACACTAACTCGCTCCCATCTTCCTTTGCCTCTGCAGGGTCACCTGGTCAGACTCCACTCCCTCCAGCTCTCAAAAGCCCTGCCCCTTCAGCACCTTGATGTCCAACCTGCTTTTCTTCTCCACTGCTCTTTTCTGTCAGTTTTTTCCTCCCCTCTGACCACACATAACCTTCTCCCTTTTTTATCTTTGACTTCCTTTTTCCTACAGAACCTGCTAGTCACCTCCAGCCAAGGTGTTTATGGAATTTTCAATGCCACCATCTATTCTCTACCCTTCCCTTCTTTGCTGCCAATCTATAACTAAAAGCATTTCTGAACTGCAACTTTTTCCCTGCCACTCTCTGTGGGCTGTCTGTCATGGAGTACTCAATGCTACACCTTTGAATCCTGAAACGCAATTGCATTCACTATGCCTCAGAATGTCATTTCTAGGATGGCAGGCAGACGACTGTTAATTCTTCTCCTCTCACGTGTTTGCAGTGGAAGGGTATCTCTTGGCTGTTGGTGTTCAGTCTATAAAGAATTAAAAATATATATTTTCACACTTATCAGTACCCATTGGCACCAAGCTTTGAAAGATGATGTGCTTTCTTTTAAGAGCTGAAGAAGAAAAAATTGACATGTTTTCAAACTCTTCGTTTTGTGTGTTTTAAAAAAGGGACACCCGTGTGAATTAGCTGCCTTCCATTCTCTGTTCAAGACTGCTATTATCTCAATTTACATCAAATAACTGAAAAAACAATGTTCTCCTTGTCTTATTGTTTCATTTCTATTCATTCTCAGAATCAAAGGCCAGATCCAGCTCAGATCCAGTTATGAAATTATCCAATGACGTGCATGTGAGAGTCAGTGACAGAATGTTCAATAAATAAGTGATATTCTTTAAATATTGCCTGTATGGAAGGGGCAAAATAAACATAATTACTTAGCTTTTTCAGTGTGTAGGAATTGGTGGTGTAGGTTATAATTGAGTTTACTGGTGCATGAATTTTTGATGCATGCAATCTGTCCTGGAGAAGTTATTTCCTCTTATGCAAAGCATCAGGGCTTTTTTTGTCAGGTCCTGTGTATTGTGATATTCCCTAAATGAATGAAAATCAGAATGAAAAGAAAATGTGATTATTAGCATAATACAGTTGAGTATAGGGGTGGCAGGATCTTTATACGCTTCAAAAATTATGCGCTTGGTATGCACTTTAAAATAAGAAAACTCTAGGCAGGTTTCAAGGACAATTCTTCTAGCTTTCAATCATTTCTTGAGATTCTGAATGTCACGCACAGAAACCTCTGAGGTCTCAGAGATGTTTTGGAACAAATGGCAGGATCCAAAAATTAGTTTAAAAAGTCTTCCTTACTGCGGTGTGTACTACCAGCATACCTTGTCTCTCCACCAGTGATCGATGCATCTCTATGTTGCATGTTTGGGCCGGCGCAAACAACACAATCTATCACATTATGGATGGTTCCTAGGGTGTCTCCGGTCTCTTGTTTGGGAGGTGAGAGGAAAAGTACGGATAGGGATGAGACGGAGCTGGCTCTAAATCAGAGAGACCAGATGACAGGTGGGTGGAGGAGACTGAGAACACCTCACAGGCACAGAGAGGGCCACACCCACATGATTTTGCAGGTGGGTGAGCTTAAATAGACTAGCCTTACAGCAGAAGGAAGCTAGAGGAGTATGGCAGCTAGGAGTGCATCCATGTTGATGGTGGAACAAAGTCCTCAGTGGCATCATACATTTTTACTGTGGTTTTGCTGAAGGGATGCCAAGGTCAGAGTGCAGCACTATCTTTGAGTAAGGTACCTCACCTGAATTGCTTCAATGAACTATTCAGCTGTGTGGAAAGAAAGTGTGTTTAAAAAAGTAAGATTGATAAGGATGCCGGCTAAATTTCCAAATGTAAATGGATGACGGTGCAGTGCACATTGTTGATAAAATGCACTGAACTATGCGTTAATACAATACAGAGAGAGATGTAAATAATTGTGCACATATGTGCTTTTCTTTCCAGATAAGTTATCTTCATTGTGATATATTTATTTTGTAACAAATCTAGTAAGCCACCGTTCCTGGAATGCATTGGAGCCAGAACCTCAAGCCAAAGAGTCCACAAGAGACAGCAGATGTGAAGCACCTGGTCATGCTCTCATCCCACCTGTCCATATGATGTTGGAAGAGACCTGATGGAGCCTTTACACACAGCAACAAATGTTTTACCCACCAGTTTCCTCAGTTTCCTCAGCAAGAACAAAAAAACATCAGTCTTAGGATTACAAAAATAAAGCAACAAGGCCTTTGGGCTGGCTCACAGAGTAAAATCATGTGTTCTTGGTGTGTCTCTGTATCCTACAGCAAGGGCTCATTGCTATGGGAATAGGGAAGATATGGGTGCAACCACTTTCCACTGAATATGTGGCAGAATGTGTCTCTATAGGGTTCAGTATGGCTGTGGATATTAATATATTACTATTATTAATAATGTATTAATTAATATATATTATTATATATTATATATCTACTATCACTAACGCAGGGGCCAGGGAGGGGAATGGTTAAACCTCAGAAAGGCTCTGCAGGTGGCAGACTTGGTCTGTGGACCAGCGGGGGGACTGCGATGTAAGGACAGAGGGGTGCGAGACAAGCCCCATAACTCTTTTAATTCAAAGTCAAGGGTGGGGACGGAAAAAGTGGAAGGCTGAAGATGAAGGCTAGGCAAAAAAAAGGGGAATCTAAATGTAATAATTGTGCTTGATGTCTGTTTGACTGTGAAAAGGTTACAGCAAACTCCACATGATGTAAAATTAATGAGAGAGACAGAGAGGAGGGAGCGACATGTGTGCGGGGGTTTCCGTTCAGCTCACTGCCTTGGAATTCAGTACTGTCCGCTTTTCCCTGTATCACCTGTAGACCTAAAACACCCCCATTTTAAAAAAGATAATGGACCTTCCTACCCTCTAACACAGAGCAAAATCATTTCTAAAATTAGGAATAGGACATTAGTGAAGCTGTAGGGAGAAAACTCATTTTTTGTTTTTTGTTTCTTTTTTTTGTTTTGGCGCTTTGACAATAATGCACATTAAAAATGAATAAAGTGTAGGGGATTCAGTGGCTGTTTTTTAGAACATAAATATAGAAAGATGGCCCAGGAGTCTCAGCCAGATGAAGGATTCATTCTGTAGCAATGGGTCTTGTGTCTCTGCCAGGCACGTAGGCACAGCTCACACACACAGAGAGGCTCGGTAGCTAACCGTCATCCGAGCAACCGCAGCAACTGTGTCCGTGGCAACATGATAAAAAAAGACAGCGAGAGAAAGAGAAAGGAACCAACTGGTGTACAATGGCTGAAGCAGAAGCCCTGGTGTGTAAAGGACGGGGCATGAGAAGGAGGGAATATGCACAGGTATCCTGCCTGTGCTGCCAAGGCCTCGGCCATGGTGAATGTAAGTGAGGCCAGCCTGCCAGGCTGCCTGAGAGGCAGGGACCTGCGTCTCTCTGACACGTGCAGGGGGAGGCTGACCGTGTGAATCATCTCCATAGGTATGGGGTAGGGCGGGGCGCGGCACGCTGCCTCGCTCTGGTTTTTGGGCTAGCTGAATTAGTCACGACATTAGGGATGACTCAAATACTCCCTACACGGAGGCATTTTTTTAAAAAATTTCAGAAATTGCCTTGCTTTTTCCTTTTTCATTAATTTATTAGGTTTTTTTTTTTACTGTTTGAAAGCTTCCGAAAAATCGGATGTTCCATTGAGCAGAGTATGTTTTTTGTTTCTAAAATTAGAATGGCATCAGAGCAGGTTGACAGTTTGGGGATACATTTCTACATGCATGAATCCCTTCTTACAATGTGAGACCTCATTTTCTATTTTTACCCATTCGGGGTAATTTCCTTTATCACAATTTACTGTGGGATACTGTTGCCACCATGTTAAGATAAATGGGTATAGAAATAAAAGGAAAATGAGCATCAACAACATATGCCAATTTTAAAAATGGAAGGATGCCTGTATCTGTATCTAATCAGGAGAGGATTTCTATCACTCTGATATAGCCATAATCATTCTGATATAGTGATATAAAAGCTAAGAACCCTTATACCAGGTTCAGAGAGCAGGTACATAGAGGCTAGGTTGGCTGGTGGTTTGGGACCCCCTCTGTCTCATAACTTTGAAAGGAGTTCTGGAGCATGCAAGGTATGAATAGTAATGATGGGGAAGGGGGAGATTTGATGAACCCTTTAATGGGTGGAGCCATAATCAGTTGTCAATAATTTATTTGAACCAATAAAAATATCTCACACTCTCTATCAAAGCACACTAGCTAGTTCAAGTCCTTTACTCCATGACAAAAATAGTAGCTTGACCACTAGCTACCATACTTTCAGTTTCATGGTGAATGGCAGTATATTGCTTGGAGGAAAATGACGAAGAAAGCCCTTAAAATGTTAGGCATAGAAGAGATTAGAAGAGATGTTTATAGCTTAAATGTCAATGTGGGAGTATGATACTGCCTACCTATTCTTATGTATTTGCATTATTTGACTGTACAATTATATTCTACATTTTAGGCATTTGGTTGATTCTCTCTGCTGGGAACAAACCAACAACATTGCAAGTCGGATTAGCTTACTGTAAATATGTAATTTTTGCATTGTGATATGATTGTGTGATGTTTGTGTATTGTGTTTTAAGCACTTAGAAGAAGCCCTTCTCCAGAGAGACTTGCACAGATGACAGTGTTACACATTACCCATTTATACAGCTGGGTATTTTTAATGAAAAAGTTAGGTGAAGTACATTGCTCTGGGGAAGAATGGAAATGCTCAACCTGGGAATTTACCCTGCAACCTTGAAATACAAGTCCAGCACCTTAACCATTATACTGCATTGCCACTCCATAGAAAGCGCAGCCTTATTAATGATGCATGTTGGGTTTTGTACATCTGTGGAAGGACAGGGTGTAGACCTTCACATTCATATCTCCATACCAAAAGAGCCCATTATCCATTTTTTTAAATAAATAAAATACAGGAAGTATTTGAGAGAATACCATCCACTTTTCTGTGCAGCCCTCTCTGAATTTCAAAGTTATGCTTGCCAGTGAACATGAAGGTTTGTTATCTGAAAAAGGTTTTTTATCTTTAAATAGAAGGGAGAAGGAAATCAAGAGTGTGATTACAAATATTCAATCCACATGAAACAGATAAAGTAATGTCAAATGGAAAGAGAGATGGAGAGCAAAGAAAATAAGAGACCCTTTTAACCTCGGGTCAGGAGTTTGTACATTTCATTTCACGAAGCAAAAACTGAAGCACTTACAAACAATAGACCGAATGAGCACGCATCTTTAAACAGAATCTTGGATTGCGACCATGCTGAACTTAGAGTTTGTTTGTGGTGAACTGAGAAACCCCATCCTATACTCTGGCATGGAATATGTTTCTTTTATCTGTGAATGTCTGCTTCAGTCTTTAATGTATGTTTTGTGTTTGGGATTTTTCATGTGCTTTTGAATGGGATATTATAAATGCATATGTCAGGCATATCAGATTAGTCTATTAATGAGAAAATGTCTGGAGCTCCTGGCATGTTTCAGGGTGTTTTCTTCAGCTGAAACAATGGTTCATAAGTGTCAGACTAAATGCAGTAATGGATTAGTTCTATACAGTCACAGTGAAGGGGGTCACACATAATTTAACCTGCAGGCTCTTAGACACCTTATTGGGGTCTGCAATTAAATGTCAGCTTTAATTATTTGCTAAATTTCTCAGATTTTGAGCCATGACAAATGATGGGCAAAAGCCATGCAGGCATGCAATATTTCATATTTATAATCTGCTAAAGCCATTAACTATGTCATTATTAACCACAATTTAAAAATCCAAATATTGTAATTTTGTGACTTGCACAAGCTTGAGAAGTCAAGTACAATGCTTTCATAGCAACATCAAAAATAACAAACATTCTTTAAATTGTTCCAGACTGTAAATTATGCTATCTGTGAATACAGCTGCAGAATGCCTTAGAACGGCCTACTACCACAAGGATATTACATCATCAGAAATTCCCTTTTCCCACTATATGTAGGCTTAATTGACAGAAATGTAATTATACATTAGGCTAAGATTTTGTGAGAAATCACAGTTCCTCTGAAATGTAAAGATGCCTTTGAAGTTGTGGTAATTATGAACACAGGAATAAAATATAAGGGTTTCAAAATAAAAAAGTACCTTGTTAAATTTAGCTTGCTTAGGGTTCAAATTATTATAAAATGGTGTTTCTTACACCTGGCTGTCATTCGACTTTCAAGCCAATGAGATTAAAACTGAGCCTTGATAAAACTGGCTGGGGTAACACAGGACATTTGAATCTCTTCCACCCCACCCCCTCCCCCAGTTGTAGAGGTTTTGAATTACAATTTCAAAAGAACAAAATGAATTAAGGTTGACCTTTAAAACCGTTTGGACCATATTTTTATGTTTCATCTTCTAAATAAAGTTCCACCAGTTCAGTATATATTGACAGTATACATTTCATGAAGATGTTTACATGCATGTTCATCTATATGTCCTCTCATAAATTTTAATTAAGCTGGCCCTTGATGTTCTTAAAGTATTTTTAGACAGCCCCACTGTCATTTACCTTTTTATCTGATGACGATCTTATGATTATCTTTGTATAATTACAGTTAACAAACGAGAAGATTGCAACCAAAAAGACAACGTTTTTATTGGTTGTTGCAAAACAGAGTACACAGTTTTTCAATGAGAACATGGATAATAACTTTAGATTTTGCCTTGATTGAACTCCATTCAACTAAGTTACATCTTAATTGTTTCTTGTTGTCTGACTTGTTTCTCAGTCCCAAAGGTCAGATAAGTGAAGTAAAACTGCATGTGAATATATCTATTCTCTGAATATTTATATTAATGAATAATAAGAGAGCTGTCCTACATCAAACAGCCTCAGGCTCATTTCTCTGCGCTCTTCGTCTGTCAGAAATTCAAAGCTCCTTTCTCTTTTTTCTTTTCGCTTTAATCATTTGAGTTTGGTGGTTAAAAAACTATATAAATCATCTTGTTTAGGTTCCTACTACAGCTGGGTTTGCTGTTAAAACCTGCATTTGCGGTTCAAAAATTGCTCCATCTCCACAACAATTATTGCCCAAAAAGTCTTAATATTTTTCTCTTCTGTAGTGATAGCATCCTGATATAATTTATAAATCAAATTAGCATATTTCATTGACAAGTTGACAAGTTGCTCTATGTGAATGCTACTGGGAAGATGGAGGATAGAATATACCAAAAACAAAAGCTTCAAGTCTGCATTCTAAATTGAGCCAACAGGCATAAAGAATAAACGTCCTCTGTCAATAAGATGCAGCAATAATTTAAGAACTTTTTACGGTCACAAATTCCTTTAGATTTCACAAAACCACAAGTAATGAAACAGTAAAAGTACTGTAGCACAGATGTATCGTGTACATTGCAATTACCTGAACCTCCCCCAAAAACATTACAATTTTTATACAGAGGTAAAGAGCAAAGTAACAATTACCCTCCAAATTAAGTAAGCACACAGCTGAAGACTGAAGTGCCGCTGCTCTTTCAGTAGTCTGTCATGCCACAATTATGCCCTTTCACCAAGAAGGAGAAATCTCTAATGATCTAAGGCAGACAGGACGTAATCACAGTTTACGCAATAAGTCATGACCAAAATATAAAAGAACCCAGGACCTACATTGCACATTGTGTGGCAGGTATGTGTGATGACCAGACAGGATATCAATTATCCAGGCAGTATATCCATTATGCTCCTGTCTTTAAGATCAAGCCATGGAACACCAGTGATGTAATCACACTCAGCTCACCGAAAAACCACTGCACCTAAACAAAATGGTGCATTTACTGTGTTTGCAGCATGCATGGCCTTCTTGTCACACATGACAAAAGCAGTTCATGCTGAAATCCATCAATTTACATGGAAACCTTTTCCTTTCTCATAGCTGAAGGTACCAAGGTGGGCAAGCATATTTCTGGCCTTATTTTAAAACTTATTCTCACAATGAAAAGGCAAGCTGTGTTTCAGTTACTGACCTGAGTGAAAAGGTATAGGTCACTATATTTAATATGATATAACGCATGTAATCATACCATTCACAGCCCTGGTACATCAGTAAGACCCATTTGACCTTGTTAGCTGGATTCAATGTGTCTATACAACATGCTATGGTGTGCTATTATGTTCTACTGAATGCATCATAAATGCTTTATTCAGTAGTGTCATTCTAATGTATGACGTATACAGTAATACTTGTCTGCGGTGCAGCTCAACTCCAACTCAGAAGAGATTTTGGAGAGGATGTGTCTTTCATATATGTTTTAACGCCACCTCTTCATAATTTTACTTTGGATTATATCACATGTCATGCAATCACAGTTATTTTGTTACAGAATTGTATCCACAAAAGACAGCCTCTGTGCTGTGAGCCAGCAGATACCTGCAGATGGGCGGATCAGTCTGAATGGTAGAAGTGAAAACTGACATTAAAATCACCAAAAGGCATAACAACTGCTGTGTCAGTCTGGTTTCTGTTGTTTTAAACACCTACTGTCTCTTTCACTGTATCTCTTTCAAGTCTGGAAACCCCATGGGCAATGCTCCACATAAAACAATGTGTACTGCTCTGACACATGGCATCTGCATCAACCTTAATCAAGCAGTGTGTAACAAGCATACACACTGCTAAATACCTGAGCATTTCCCCAAAAATATCTTTGCTGGAGCATGGAGCCAGTTGCTGTAACCACTGAAAGCATCTGTTCTGTTCGGAGTCGAGGAAGCTGTGTGTTGGGAAAAATGTACCCATGCATCCTGGTCCTCCGGGTGGCTGTGTCTTCCCCTCTTCTTCTGCTGTCGTCCTGACTATGTGGCCTGTGTACCAGCATGGGGGTAGCCCTCTCATCCCAAGCTATAGGGACAGAGGAACTCCTCTTCTGGCTGTCCAGGAGGCCCTGCGACCCCTCCTGGTACTGTTCCTCTCGGGGAACAGCAGGCACAACCACAGGGCCCTGGGCCAGGAACCAGCCCAGGCTCCAGCCCCATGCCCCCCGGGTGCTACAACACTGGAACCCGCTTGGCATCCTCCCATCCCTAGGAATTCCTTCCAGGCATCACCCATCAGGCAGGCATGCAGCTCCGCCTGATCCGGTGTAGCGTCCAGTCCTCACCAACTGGACCACAGATACCGACTTCTCCGGTCAGAGCTGACGCGCCACAATATACGGCCAGGGATCCCAATAAGGAGCAGACTTACCATGGCCTCAACACCTGAAGCTCCTCACAATCACACCACAATCTGCGCCCGCTGGTCATACCTCCCTTCATCCCGGGGATGCTGGTGCCCAGCCCCCCCTCGCTCCCACAAGTGCACACGGGCCACCCTCCGGCAACAGGACCTCCCCTGCCCCTCCAGCATCCTACTCTGTCTTGGGGTGGTACATTCAGTGCCCCATTGACCGGCACGCATAAACCAGGAAATGGCTGCAACACCACTGCCAGCCACCAGAGGCCCACGCCCTGCCCTGCCCTGACCTTCCATGGTATCCCAGGGATTGAAAGGGTGGATCCTGGTGAACTATGCCAAAATTGTCAGGTTGGAAGCCGCAGACGCTAACCGCCACTACCACAACACAGGTGCAAAGATCAACCCACCACGGACAACCAGGAGACAGAGTCACAGTAAGCAGAATGTTATTTAAATACACAATTCCTCAGCAGAGAGCTCAGACACCTTCCCCATGCATGCTCCACACTCACACAACAGGACACAAAAGAAAAAAGAACCAAAATTCAGACACAAAATGCCAGGACGGATCACTGTTACTCTTCCAAGGACCTCCGGACACCACCTCCACCATCGCAACCCAGTAACTTATCTGGCTGGAGTGGGAACCACTGAGGAGAGAGAAAGAGCACAGCCTACGTCACCACTGCCCTCCACTCCACAATCACATCTTCTCTTGCCCAGCTCTCAGCGGCCTCTTCCTTGTTTGCGGCGGTGGTCCAGCAGCACTCCACCTGTTAAACACAACACACACACATGCACAAACACATTAAAAAGGATCCCCCACAGATCCTTTCCCCAACTAAACAAAAGAAATCCATATCAAACCAAAACGAAAAAACCAGAAATCATCTTCAACCAAAAAACTGCCGGCAACAAAAGATTCCCAAGTAAGCCTTTCCCTTAAGCTGTAGCCTGAATGATATCAGCCCCACTCCTAAATACTGTGACTCTGCCTAATCAGAAACACAGGACAGATGCAAACTCTACAGCTCTACAGATCGGCCAGTAAAACGACCAATTAACCTCATCACGCCGCTCCCGTGTTTCCAAATAATTAAATCGACGGGAAACTTAAACCAAACAGGGGCTGTCAGGCTCACCTCCTGACAGGTGTATCCAACCAGATGTGTGCCGAGTTAGGAGTGTGACAGGAGATCTCCTGGGGAATGGAAATTGCTCCTGGAAGTGGTGCTAGTGCCCCAGACAGGGGCATCTTCCCTCTGAACCAAATACATTTCAATCACCATTTCAGGGCAGTGGCTCTCCAAACCTTCTTCTTCTTCTTATCATTATTATTATTATTATTATTATTATTATTATTATTATTATTATTATTAATTTTATTATTATTGTTATTATTATGGCAGATAAATAAGGGTAAGATGTTGCCAACTATCTCACCATAGGTTTATGAAGGAGTAAGAGCCTTTGGAATAGATGGGTAAGGCTTTATGGTTGGCTTTTAAGGTAAGGTTCCTCCTTTGTTAAAAGATATGCTTTACCTTCATGGTCATAGCCCATCACTCTTGGCCCCCCAGCATCAATCCTCTCTCAGGTTCTGGGATTGCCATAACCTGGGTTGATTTGAATGATATACACTGCTGCTAACATGAGCCAACCCATAGTACCACTCACTGCTCCAAGTTCTTGATTGCTAAAATACTTGTATGATAGGACAGGCAAGTAAAAATCTGCATAAACTAGAACTGGGGAGATAACATTGCCTTTAGTTGCTTGAAAGATGCTCCACAGTCATGGAACCACGTGTTATTACTGATGCCATCATTTTGTCGGATAATAGCCGAAGATGCCTAAAGATGCCTAGACCTGGACAAATGGTAGCTGTGCCTGGATGGTCTTGGTTATAACTTTGTCAGGGTCTGGCTTTACTTGAGTCCACCATTTGCCCCAAGAACTTCATCTGCTCCTGAAGGAGCTTGCACTTGCCTGGTTGAGGTTTCAGCTAATGCTTCTAGTGCCTTTCAAAAACCATGTATGTAGTAACAATAACATTTAATAACGATAATATTATCTAAGTAAAAAATAAGAAATCTTCAATCTGCCTGCTGAGGCTTTGCTGCCTCAGGACTTGAAATGTGGCCAGTCCATTGCAGAGCCCAAATGGCACTCTCTTGAGCTTATACAAGCCTAGGGGCAAAGCAAAGGAGACCCTTTCTTGATGATATTTACTTGCCAATACCCACTGGCAAGGTCTAAGGTGGGAAACAATTCGGGTAAAAACATCATGTTATTTCCTTCCTCTTTGCCATCGTGATGGACATAGCCCAGGAGATGGAAATCTTATGGATAACACTACTGTCTAACATACCTACAAGAAGGCTCTTCATCTCTGCTTAAATAATTGTTGGTAAAGGGCCGATTTAGCAGGAATTGTATCTACCCAATGTGCACGGGCCAACTTTGGCATCATCATTGTAATTTGCTTCTGTACTTAACTTCCCCAACAAAATTAATCTTAAGCATTCCTATGTATGACACAGGAAATGCGTGGTAAAAGCACATCCAGTTTATTCCTTTCACATGTTCGCACAGCAATGCCTGAGACAATTTGCAATTTACAATTCAATTTTTTTTCTTGAAGCCACACCAGCACTTTTTGTGTGTGCGTGTACAGGGACTTCTCAAAATAATGGAAACATCAAACAGACTTGCATTGTGAGGTAGATAAATCATGAACATGAAGTCATTTACACACATATTTTATATTAATGTTAATTTTATCTACAAATATGTTGTTCCATAGAACATTAAAAATAATGACAATAGACCAATCAATCAGTCCCATTAGGGTCTCCATTTATCTACAATCTACTAAGTATCCAGTAATATATTACACCTGGACTAAAACATTGTAAGGGTCCCTGCCTCCATGACTTAATCTGCCATGATGTTCCAAACATTGGCAAGTCTATGTAAAATAAACTTCTTGATATCAGTGCAGAATTTACTCAAATAATTTCCATCAATGCCCCCTTGTTCTGCTGACAATACATAACATGAAAAATCTTTTTGTAGCTCATAATGGTTGAACCTTTTATTAATTTAAGAAACCTAAATTAAATACCCCATTAGTCTAATTTTGCTAAGCTTGTATAGGTTAAGTGCCCTGAGGCTTTTTACATAACATTCAAGTTTCATACCAGGAACCAATTTAGTCATTTTTGCCTTTTCTTGTACTTTTTCAAGAACCTCAGTCTTAGAGTGTGCCCAGAAATTCTCAACGCATTCCAAGCATGCTTTTGAAACTGTTCAGCAGCATGTAAGGGGGCACTATCATTTTGGAACATGGGTACATCTTGAGAAAACAATGTTTGCACCATAGAGTGCATGTGGTTGCCTAAAATTCCCTTGTAATCCTTGGCTGTGCCTCTATCAAGAGTAATAATCAGACCCAATGACTCCCACATACCAGGATATACAATATTTGTTGAGACAGGTTAATGCCTTGACACAATAAATTCCATCATTTCTGTGGCTAACACACCTACAGGTTGGGCAATATGTGATCTCAAAATACTAGATCTTTCATGAAACAAATGTGCAGACTCAATTTTTAAAACTTTTAATGTAGTTACTTAAATATGAGTCCTTCATTTGGTATTTTCTTGAAAATTATAGCCCCTGTTAATAAAGCCAATCTTGTATGAAAAGAATAGAATAGAATCGATCACATTTTAGAGCAAAATGAAAGTTCACTGTGATTATCTCACATTTCAGGAGATAATGTCTGCAATTGCTTCTGTGGCCATTGGGAGTATCTGGACATCTTCCCCAAGGTAACACCTTCACACAGATGGATTTGGTTGTCAACTAGACACAGAAACTGAGGTTTTCAGCAATCTGTCAGAAACTTCAGGTAACACAAGTTATTAAAAAAGCTGTGTCTGATTCTGTAATACATTTTTTTGTACATTTAAACATGTTAAACAGTTATCTCTTTTAATTAGATTATAAGGTAATCAATTCAGAAGAAATCAAAGTTGTGTTAATTCATTATAATTATAAATATAATTATATAAAATCACAATTAAATGTGCTTGCTAAATCACAAGTATGGTCACCCCTATACTTCAAATCTCATTTTAACAACAGTGTATTCAATCCAATAGAATTACACAAAAATCTCATAAAAATAGGTTACCCCAAATGGTTTTCTCATTGAAAATGAACATTCAAAGTGAATCAAGTTCTTTTTTTTTGCCCCTTAAAAAGCCTTCAAAAGAAACAAGGTCAATATAGCAACCAAAAACATGATAGTCATTTATTTCTTCTGACTGACCCCTTTGGTCAGACAAACCAGTCTGTTAATATTTTCAGAGGATAACACTGCTCTATCCTTCTGTGAAACATGACAAGAGTGAGAATAGATTTGTGCAAGGTACTGTTGTTGCAGGTGTTGCCAAGTTTTGGCTCCAGCTCTTTGACCATTAGCATGCTGAGCTTTTAATAGATTACTCAGTCTTGATGGTCTGGATGAAAGAGATTACATATGACTATGCTTGTTTTGCTTTAAACAAGTACAGGTATTTAGCAAAGTTAAAGAAATATGATTAAAATGATTAATTGAACATGATTAATTACTGGAATAATTTTCATGATATAACAAATTACCAGAGAAATATTCAATGTAACTGCAATTAAATCCAAACCACACCAATAAAGAAGGTACAAACTGTTATTCACATTAAGTCATTTTTATGAATAGAATTGCAGTGATTCAAAATAAAAGAGGGAGTCATTTGGCAGGTTTTCTGCCATCCTAATCTTCATCTCAACATTCTAATCTCAAGGCAACACTGAATAGCTAGCCAAGCTTATGCAGCAGTCATTTTCAAAGAAAATACAAAGGCAGGAATGAATCGACCCTCCTTCATATGAAAGCGAGGGAGTGGAAACAAAAGTCATGAATTTATACAAGATAGTGAAGGGAAACAGAGGTGGCTCGCAATGTGAGACGTACTGGGAGGAAAGGCCCAGCCTTGAGAGTTTATGAGTTCATCCAAAGCTAGTGAGGTGTAAAATGGAGTCAGATGATAACCCAAACTCTCTCCGTCTCTCTCTCGTCTGCACACTGGGCTAAGATACACAGTTGCTTTGCTGGTCAATTGAAATTTGACAGTTAATTGGAACAGAAGAATCTGAAATTTAAAAATACAGATCATTTTAAAAAATGAGTTTTTGATATACCCAATTGATTACATGTGCAACATATATATATACTGATGCCATGCAGTTTTGAAATAGACATTGATACAACTACTCAGGGTAAATGTATTGTATTTTGATGGTTGCGCCATGTGAATGGACATTGAGAAATTGAGCCCTAAATGGTAATTGTGAGGTTTTATTCATTAAAGTGTAATGTAATAGTAAACATTGAATTTTATTTTAAGTAAATCTCTATTTTGTGTTGGGGTGAATTCCATTTTAGGTCAGTCATAATCTAAAGGAAAATAATTGAAATCCAAAGGATTAAAAAAATCGCTGTAGAATTTTTTTTTAAACTGTGAATTTAATTTCAGTTCACTTCCTGCATTGAATGAATTCAAATGGAATCAGCCCAATTTTTCTGCAAAGCCATTTTAAAAAAAAAAGTCTTAGTATATTTTTATGAGGTGTTTCAGAAATATTGCCAAGACTGACCCAATAGTGTTCCTGAAATGTTTAAATGAAACTTTTATGGGAAAGTTTTTGACTCATTGATGCTATACAATTTGTTTGTATTTCATTTTCATTTTTTACCACTTTTTCCCCAATGAATTGACGCATGGAATTGGTCTCATGCGCCATAAACCTTCACCACAGATTGAGAACAGAACAGTAGCACAAAAATAACCTAATGCCTACATCAGTGGTCATACTGAGGTCAGCTCCTAAGCCCTTCTGTGAATGATGGTTTTTGTCCCAACTGAAGTTACAACCTCTGAATTATAGCAAGTTGTTATTTGCTCTTAATTACACATGTATATAGGTGGTGAGAGCTAACTTACTCTCTCATGCCTCATTCGGTCAGAATCAGGCCCGTATTTCACAACACAAGGTAGGTAAACCATCAGTCAGATTAAGGACTGCTGTCATTCTCTCATTGTGCTATGAGGAAAATAGTTTCTTTAAAAGAGGACACATTTTAATTGAGTTAAATATAGATAGGCAGGTGGATTGGTAGAGTTCTAAGTAGTGAAAGTGTAGACTCTTGGTAAATGAAACTAAACCATTTAGAAGACAATGAGGATATCAAACCTGAGAGGGAATGGCCAATACCAGAAACAGGTTAATGCCTTGACACAATAAATTCCGTCATTTCTGTGGCTAACACACCTACAGGTTGGGCAATATGTGATCTCAAAATACTAGATCGTTCATGAAACAAATGTGCAGGCTCAGTTTTTAAAACTTTTAATGTAGTTACTTAAACTAAACCATTTAGAAGACAATGAGGATATCAAACTTGAGAGGGAATGGCCAATACCATTTGAGGAAAAAGAAGTCAGCATATGCTCAATTCACAAATGTGGCCAGGAGAGGCAGCTACAGAATAATGGGACTGATTGGTCTATGGTCTTTAACCCCTTATTTTTCCATGGCAAGGCTAGGCTAATCTCTGGCGCATCGCTGTGGACCTCCAGCCGTAGTTAAGAACTTAAGCTAAGGCCTTGACCTCTCTGCTCTTAAGCTGCACCACAGACATGGGCTGGGCATGTTACTCCAGGCACCCACCCGACTCAGTGTCTTTTGTAGCACCTCCATTGGGTAGCAAGATGAATTTCAACTTGAGAAGTGTATTGTAATCCATTCTATTTTAAAATATATTACCTACACTCACAGCTTTTCAAAGTAATATAGCTATGTCTGGACAAGGTCAGAATCAAAAGTCTGTTTCAGCTTCACATAAATACCCATGTTTAATTATTATTTTCAGAGTGAATCACTCAGAATTATAGTCATTATGAACACTGTGGTCATAATTGTTTAACTAAAATGCTCCCTGCAGAAGTCAGGCTTTCATTCTTGTACACTAAAACTACTTACTGAAAACTAACCAGCAGTACTGGTAAACGCCTTCCTTGCGAAAATGCCTTGATAATTGGCGAAGATCAGGGACATCTGGCCCACCCACAAATCACAGTTTTAAGGCCATATTTCCATGGGGTCAGATAAAATGGAATCAGTGTCAGTTGGTGATGTATGAAAACAGTTGTATATTTTTATGTGTGCTTTCCCAGCTAGCAGGCTTCAAATGGTTCACAAGCTGCCCAACGGTGTCGGTCCTTGAATAACCTTGACTGTCCACTAAAGCAGTGTTTCATAAACTTGTCATGGACCCTGTTTAACCTTGTAATTTTTCAGTGGACCCCCTTTGCATGAAACACCCTAAGTATGTGGCCAATATGAGGAAATATTGTCCAATATTTATTAGCAAAATACATTTTTATCCATTTTGTTACTTCAGTCACACAAAGCCTGGCTAGCTGTCAAACATAAATCCTCCTTGAAAATATTAGTTGCCACTACAGTCAATATCATGCTTTGTCGAATCAAAACTTGCTTGATTGGTTGTCATTACAAGAGATCCAGAAACACCCAGTAATGTTAAGTTTGGATGTTTTTGTTTTGGTGGATTGATGTGGAAATTAAGCAAATTGGGTGAGAAAAGACAAGACCTATTGGCATGTTGCACTCAAGTGTGTGGGCCTTTCAAAAAATGCAATTTAAAGAATTTTTCACAGACACACTCAATGGACCACAGGGGGTCCATGGAACATGGTTTATGAATCACTGCACCAGAGGACTGCAGAATGCTGTAATGTCAATGAACTAAATGCTGATGGACCAATCACTGCAGTGGCAGCATCCCACAAGTGAGCCACTGCATGTTTTATGCATTGATTTGAAGCATTTATGTAACAGTACAGAATAATGTTTAGGGAACTGGTCTTTTTAACTTTCTTGGTGGGGCATTGCCATTGTACACTTGATCACTTAAACTGCATTAAGAGCTTAACTGGAATTGGTTCAGTAAAATATCCACTTGTAGAGCTATATTGTATGAAAAATGTAAGTAATGCTGGGTAAGAGCATCTGGTAAATGCCTGACAATGCAGATTTGAATATAATACAGCAAAGAAAGATTGTGCAGATTTCATTTCACTGTTCTATGTTCCTCCAGGCTGCTTTCCTGGTTGCCGTGGCACTGCGCAGTGAGCAGCCAGATAGACACAAAAAGGACAATTTCGACCAAAACCACATAATTGGATTGAGAGTATAAGCAATGTTTCAGTAAAAGATGTAAAAATAGAGACTACAGTAAAAAGAATTGAGCTGTGTAAGTCGCTCCAGATAAGAACATCTGCTAAATGCCTAAATGTAACACAAATATAATGTGACCTTGCTCTCCAGCAGGACCAGCTGACCAGCTCAAGAAGGCCAAGTTGACAGTGAGCTTTATGAGGTCAGGGCCTGTATTCATAAAACGTCTCAGAGTAGGAGTGCTTATCTGGAATAGGTTTTCTTCTGTCCATATCTTAGCCTTTATCCATTTTGGCCGAAACGAAAAAACTGATCCTAGATCAGCTCTTATTTTCTATGGCACTTCAAAGAAAGCAGGTCTCATCTACCTGACAACTTCATGATAAAACACAAAAGACAGCATAAAGCACCAGAGGGTTTCTATATATGATATGCAATTATTTTTCCTCAAGTATTCCTGGGTCAGCTGGGCTGAAAATGTTCATATCCAGTCGTATGTGCCTGCCACAGATTATTTTGATAAATTTGGTAAAACTCTGTCTGCTATTTTTTAAAGCTACATATCTGAGGGATATGTCCCACAGATAAGTCTTCATTTCCCAACTGTGACATTAGTGGCTCTGGCCAGTAATGACCTGCCCACAGCAGTTAACTAAACCTGCCAGGGAAAAATAGGTGTTAAATAGGTAGGGATCTTCAGTCTCATCACTCTCTAGTGGCCTCTTCTGGCAGGCCAGGTGCATGCAGGTTAATGAACTGATCACATATTGATTTTGTGTTCCTCCAACAGTAAAAACAACATGTGGTGATTGGTTTTTCATATGCAGTATGGTGTGTAGGTTGCCATAGGAATCACCCAACTTGGTGTGACTTTTAGCATAGCAGCGTAATCAGGGTGGGGAAAAAATGGAGAAAAAAGCACACATTAAAATATACATGATCACCAGTTATTTTTGTCATAGCATATCATGGAAACCCATGACTTATACCACAAATACCAGCACCTCCTCTGTAGAGAATTCAGAAGAACAATTTTTAGACAACAATCACAAGAGCAAAATCCTCAGCTCTTATTTGGGGCTTGGCTGTAATGTGATGCCCATCATGACGGGCCGGCAGTTTGGATTAGTCAATCTAAATGAGAAGTAGGGTAGGTTTTCCGTCAAACAGTGAATTCAGAATGAATGAAACGTCATTGGTGAACAAGTCCACCACAGTCAAAATGTAAATGTCTTCATGTGGTCTAAGTTGCAACACCTTTTTTAGGACTTGCAGCAATTATTCCCTGAACCATTGATTCCCTGTGGAGGGCCCCTGACCCATTCCCTTACACCCCGGGAATAGAATGCAACCTTTCTCTTAATACATTGATTTCCTGTTCAACGCAAATTAACTGTTAATGTTGTGTGTGGGGGAGTCTGGGGAACGGCGGACGGTGGAGAAATGTGATACACAGCACTTTTTAAATACCGCAGCAGGAAAAAAAGGGCACCTTTCAATTTAGCCGTGATGTGAGTATCGAACCGACCGCGTCATCAGGAGTGAATGGATTCAGTGCTGCGGCTTAGTTAACGTGTTTCTCAGCACACTGTGCCAGTGTGGCCCTCAAGCACTTGGAATAAATGTTACAGTCAAACCTCAAGGTTATGTTTGTATGTTTCCATCTCTCCTCTGTATGTATTTACATTGCGTGACACATGTTAACTAGTGTAGGGGTTGTCCTTAATAACCCTTACAGCTCTTACAAAGACCCTTATTCTCTCTGTTAAGGCAGGATTTAATTCAGTATTATCAAAGCAATATAAATGTTTGTCTCAGACTAC
This sequence comes from Albula goreensis, assembly GCA_022829145.1. Taxonomy (NCBI): domain Eukaryota; kingdom Metazoa; phylum Chordata; class Actinopteri; order Albuliformes; family Albulidae; genus Albula; species Albula goreensis. The sequence continues at coordinate 16,780,897 of CM040753.1, read as the reverse complement.
TGATTTTTTTTCTAAATACAGTTTCTTTGCTCTGTATGTGTGAATTTGACTTTGATCAGAGGTTTTCAACTGTCCCAGAGGTCCACAGTGTATGATGGATTTTGTGTACACCTTTAAATCAGCCACTTTAAACCTAATTATCCAGATAAGGTTAGTTAATTAACCAATATACTTTTATTGATTAATATTAACAGTCTGCTCTGCATCCCTCTGTGACAGTTCCATCAACAAACTTGTATGTATTCCTTCTTCATTTACTCCTTCCTTACTTTACCTTCTGCTCCAACATTCCTTTCATTCCTCCTCCTATTACTTCTTATAAGGGTAGCATTGCAGGACTTGGAATCACAAAACAGCCCAAATGGCTTCTGCTGTGGATGCATAATTGTATCCTTTACTGAAGTCAGAGAACAAGAACAAATCATGCTCACTTCCTTCACTTATTAAACAATTCAAGCATTCCCTATAATGGTAGATAAACTAGCCTCTTTCCAGCTGCATGGAAATGAGAGCACAAGGATGGAAGTAAGAAAAGATGGCTAGGATAGTATTTACACTGAGCTGACATCTTAGATTAGGGATTGAATATCGTACACTGGTTAGGTTTGCGTGAAGGTTAGGTTTGGGTCCTGTTACAAGCAGAAACCTGTTTGATTGTTTTTATTTCAAGTCCAAAATGTAAACTTTATTCTCTATATACCATTTGTAAGTTACATTTTATGTCAGCAATGACAAACCAAGCCTTGACCAATGTGAAAACATGTAAATAGATGGTGTGTTTTCAGAACCCCACACACAGACCTGCAAATTTAAGCTTTTATTTCCACTCAACAGATAGAAAACAGCTGATGCCCACGGGGGTTAAAATCAGCATTCACTGTAGGTGTGTTGGCTAGGAGACAAATTAGAAATCAGTGCTGTTGTTCAAGCCTGGAACTGCAAGTAGTTACTGACTGTGTTTGTGTATGTGTGTGTGTGTGTCTGTATGTGTGTCTGTGTGTGCTTGCACATGTGCCTATGTATGCACATGCCTTCTCCTGTAATGTGAGTGCGATTTCTTGGCTCCCGTTTCATATTCAAGCCTTAAAGATGGTGGTTTTGGAGAGAGAGAGTGAATTGTAGAGCCACTGCACACACCAAGGGGAAACAGAGGTGGGGTCCCCCAGCAGACCTTCCCTCATTGGGCCTTGAAAAGCCTGGTAATCTCCTCCAATAATTAAGATTCTCTGCTGAGCACTGCTGCCACTTTCAATCCACATGAACATGGCAGCCGTGTAATAAATTGGCTGTGGTGGTTCAGACCAGAGACACGGGCACAAATAGGAAAAGTCCTCTCATCTTTGTGTTTGTGTGTGTGTGTGTTATTGTGGTTGAGGTGCATGGTTCCATCACAGCAAAGCACAGGGAATTGCAAGTTTAAAGTAGGTAATTGGTTGGCTTTTATATGCAATATGGCATGTTCTTTCAGGTGCATGCTCCTGCACCTCTGCTCGCTGTTGCCTGGGAAAGGTGGGGTACTCGCAAGGTTTTGCTGTGTGGAGCCCATGGGTGGGGAGAGGGAGGAGAGGGGATTTCAGGTAAAGCTCGCTCTGTGTAAATATCAGAGCGCTCCTCTCTGGGCTGCCTGTGTGGATCTATGCTTACCTGTTCTGAGCAATGTCACACAGCCCTGCTGTTGTGCAATACTACTGTGACTATTGTGGCACTGTTTCAATTTACTCTGCTTGATTGGTTGTCATGGCTTGATCAGGTTGTGTTCATAATATATGTGTGATGACTTAAATGCTTTGTAAGGGAGTTGTAATTTAACAATTGCGATTTCTCCTGAAATATTGCTCTGTACAGGTCTTAATTTGACTACAACTACAATAAAAATATTGTTTAGTTTGCACTACTTCTTCAGAGATTTTTTGAAGTTTTGCTGATGAATGGATTCATATGCACATCCATACTGGCCATTGTTAAAGCATTATTTATAAAATTATCTGGACCTTTTCTTCAGGACCCTTTCATTGACATTTTAACTTCCTTTCATTTCAATAAGAAGATGGCTGTAATGACTACAGTGCCTTTAATTCAACCTATTACTTCACCCAATAACTTCTCCAGAGCAAAACAAACAAGAAGCACCTGCTTCCTCTGTGCCTCTGCTAACCCTTTTCATTGTCTGGTTCTGCTAATAACTGATAGTGTTCATAACCTTTGATAACAAATGCTGCCCATAAACAATGCTGTTTGGTAACTGATGCTGCTCATAGCCACTGAATCTATTCATAATTTAGCCCTGCTCACATAAATGATACTGATTTTGAACAGTGCTGTTTAGAATTGATCTGGGTCATTCTGCATCCTCCACGAAGCTGATACTCTTCAAAACTGATCGTAATCATAAACGATACTGCTCATTGCTATATGCGCTCTTCAGCAAAGCTTATAGAAGCATTATACACCTGCACAGACAATACCAATAACCTAAAGGCCATATCCATCACAACTTACAGATTATACCTGAAGAAATAATCATAAAAAGGAAATGGAATGTTGTGACTTCTCCAAATTAGAGGGAAAAATAACACCCTTGTATTTGCTCAGTAAACAAACAGGATAGGTATGCCCATCTGTAATGATGCAAAAAAAAAAAAACACATCATAGCACTAGAATAATCATTTTAGCAAAAATGTACTTACACAGTCCAAATACCTAGGCTTTTCATGATTTCAAATTTTGGACTTAGATAATTATGACAATAATCAAACAACAGTATATAATATATAGATACAATAACGTCAGGATGGGTCATGTGGGCCCTTACCCTGCTATGAACAGTTGCAGCTCTTAAGTAAATCCTGCCCATTCATGGAATCATGCCATGTCATCATAAACATCCCTATTTATAACAGTGGTGCTCATGAGTAAACCTTGATCATAAGCCATACTGTCTGAGATTATTTCTGTGCACAGCTAAATCATATTCTTGATTAATGCTGTTCATAACTGATAATGCTAAGAACTGGTGCTGGTCATAATTGAAAGAGTTATAATCTGCACTGACTATAGCTGGTTGTGCTCTTAATTTATACTACTGATAATCAATGCTGTTCATAACCAATTATGTTCATAACTGCTAGTACTCATAACCGATGCTGCATAGAACCGCTGCTGCAAAAATAATTCATGCATCTTATTAGCAGTAATCTTGATATGGAATTCTGATTCTCCAGTTCTTAATTATGACCAATAACTGCTCATCATCTCATCTGGCTCTGTAACCTCTTAATTTTAGGAGAAACAGGGAATACCTGACTCTTCCCTCCTCACAATTGACACTGGTCAGAGGCAATGCCTTCTATTTCACAGAGGCCACCTCCCTGGAACATCCTATTAAAGGGTGTCAAACTTCTGCAGGTTTTTTGTGGTTTACATTCAATCAGGAGTCAATTTTGTTTATGCTTTCTTTAGCTAATCAATAACTTACATTAAACACTTAAGTGCTGTCTTATGACAGCCTTTTAGACTCAATGATGTGCACACTAATTGGCTGCATTCCAAATGTTCAAGTCTAACAAATATTTTTGTGCAGGGAGTAAGTACAAAGGAAACAAAAGACAGGGTCATAGCAACTTCCAAAATCCAAGCAGGGAATAATGTGAACACACTACAGCAGGTGCAAGTTAGGGTCATCACCATGCCAACTCCAACAAGTTCCAGCCTCTTCTATGGGCCTGGCAGTGTTCCTCTTTTCTACATTTTTAGGAGCAGTTCCTTTGAAAAAACCAATGAGGATGGTAACGTAACAGAAAATTTAAATGTGTGATTGCAGTTCTTTGGCCATGTAACAGGGTTTCAAACCAGAGAGAGGATGAGTTGCTTGCTCCATGCAATACTGTTTATCCCAAGCTCTCACATTCATTCTTTCTCTTCCTCTTCCTTGTGAGAACACCTGCATGACCTGTGCTGTGTCTGAATGTCCCTACTACGGCCTATATAGTATCCTAAAAGTAATATGTGTACTAAGTAGTGTGTCCAAATTCTCTTAACGAATTGAGCAGTACATGCACATTACCCGGATGGCCTCCTGCTTCCAGTAAAATTTTGCGGTGTGGAAGCACTGGACACGGCACTGTCCCAGGAGGTTGTTCGTGCGGATATAGCTCAGAAGAAGAAAAAAGATCCTGCAAGTTTTCTCTCCATTTGCAAGAAAAATGGCAACAAAAATGATAAAAAAAAGACTTTAGGAACATTTTTGCCAAAAAGTAGAGTAATGAATGAGCAAATGAATGAGCAAATTTCTTGTTTTATGAAGACGGATGTACGTCAGTTGGAAATATCCGGCCATGAGACTGTAAAAATGGACAGCTGCAGTGTGTCCGAATGCTAAGTTACTGCAGATTTGCAGTAGGCCTCATAGTGACGCAATTACTGATTTCAACAGAATTCAGTAGGCACTATATAGCAGCCCATTTAGGGTTTAGCTCTGGTTAACCTCTGTTTCACCCCTTGGCCTGGAAGAAGATGTGGCCTGTGTTTGTGTGAGTTATGTGCCAGCCCCTAATTTTTACAAACTAAAACAAACCACAATCAAACAAACACTGTGGCCCCAGGATTTCCATTCTCTTCACAGGCTAGGTCTAAATAACAATTTATTTGTTCATTTTTATTACCATCTGCTGAAACACCGTCACTCTTAGATTAGTATTCACAATACTGTTGTGTGGATTTTTCTTGATGCCTCAAATCTGCTTGATCATGAAGCAGTTACTGACAGAGATACTCCAATCTTTTTGTCTTGACAGGCATTGAAAAGTGGCACATAGCGATATAAAGTAAATTGCAGAGCACATATGACGTCGTGCGGACAATGGGAATGTGATGTTTGAACATGAATTCATTCAAAATGCATGCTGGCAGGAGTTTAAGCTTCAACCTGGGGAAATTGTTGTCTTCTAGCACCAGGCATGAATTAACAATTAACCAACTGTTTCAAGGTTTGTTTCATAGCAACGGTTCTCATTAAGGGTGTCATCATCAGGTTCTATATTCAGCACAACACCCTTGGGGTGGGCAGACAGCACAAGAGATGTCTGATACTGATAGGATGGAGAGAAGAGAGGGAGAGAGAGCAAAAAGGGGACAGAGAGAAAGAGAAGGAGGGGAAAGTGATATGATAAAACATTTAAATGGCAAAGAGCTCAGCCTGAGCAAATGGCAATAAAATGGACACACATGCTTAACAAGATTCAAAACAAAGTGTCTCATCTTCCTTCGAGGCCTCTGGCGAGCTGACGTGCTGAGGAAGAAAGGGTTGCATTGTTGACGGGAGGTGGAGTCTCGACCAAGGTTAAGTCAGATTGTATCGCTTGACAGCGAGCCAGGAATCAACCTGAATGTCAGTGGCAAAAGAGCAGCCGGTGGTTCAGCAGAAGTGAGGAGGTGAAGCATGCTGTGTCATTCATGGTCTGTCTCTCTCTCTCTCACTCTCTCTTTCTCTCTATCGCTCCCATTTCTTCCCTCTAAAATGTTAATTTACATTACATTATTTTCAAGAAATACATTTGTAGATTTTACCAGAGCATAGAGCAATAAATGTAGAAATACTAATACTACTATTTATAATAATAATAATTATTATTACTATTATTATTATTATTATTATTATTATTATAATACCCAAAGTCTGCGTGTCTGTGTCTCTACCATAGGAACAACCTGCCAGTTATCCTCACAATGGAACCACGTCTTCGTATTTCGTTCAGACTCCCTCACACTGTTAGGAGCATTGGTCTGAGGTGCCAAAAGACCCTGGCACAGTTTCCCTGTGATTCAGGAGGAGGTGTCACATTAGCAAGCAATGCAGTATGTACATGTAATACAGACCTGTTATTGAGGGAGGAGTGGAGCCAGAGGTACAGAGACATGATCCTTCTGTGTGGTTGCCATTGGTTGCTACTGCTTGCTCCCACGGCCAGGAGACCATACAAGACCTTTGACAGCGACTCCAGCTCCCCTGAAAGCAAGCAGCAATCAGCTCAAGTGTGGATAAATTGCCATCATTATGCCCTTTATGAAGGCACAACAGACCTTACCTGATAGGGAATAAGCCTACCCCCACCTTGAGGCTGACTGTGCTGGAATGTTGGATCCTGTTTTTGTACTTTTTGTTGGACTACCCTGTTTTCTGATTGTTTAATGACAACAGAATTGGGAATAAAGATGCTGTTGGTCAGATATGAACTTCCCTTGAATATTCTCCCCTTCCACTCACCATCTGGCACAGCCACTCTCACTAATATTGATGCCCCCCACCCCCACACACACATATACACACACACACACTCACCTGTTTAAATCCAAATACAGGAGAAATGTATGAAAGGGCATAAAAAGGGCCCAACATGGTTATTCATTTGAATTTTTCTTCCCCACAAGGTTCTCTAATGAGGAGTGACACAACACTACTCAGCAGCATTAATTAGAGTTTGATCCACTTATGCATGCTGAATGTTTCATGGGACTAAAGTTGTGCGTATGCCGTTGAGCCTCAGGGGTACGTGCAAAGCGTCAGCCCTTTGGCCACAAACTCAGAAGATAGCCTATGGGCTAATCAATTGGTAATGCAGTCCAGCCCTTTCTATGTCTTTGCACAGGGGCAGGGAACTTTGTTACTGGAGGGCTTTATCTGTCTCTGGATTATATGCCAGCTTTTGCTGCTAATTGTTTAATTATAGTCCGTTATAAATATTATGTTTAATTATAGTTAGTTAAAAATATTGTTGGTCATTTTTGCTGCATTTGTGAATAAGCTCATTAATTACAGGTGTGGTCAGATCTACAAGTGAGGCAACATTGGTGTACACTAACTAGCAAACTGATCAGGTTAACGGGTGGACCCCAAACCTACACCAACCCTCCAGATGAGTGGTTCCTCATGTCAATTATTTTTACCCTCAATCATTTTTTTTTACAATTGGTTGCCGTTGTAATTATTTTTATTGTAATTAAAGATGTAATTTTCAAAACATATGATTTATAATTACAGTATAATATACAATACAATACTTAAGTCTAGTGCTGTTTTAGCAGGACTGAGTGTTACTTGAAGATAATTCCTTATTTCCTGGTGTGTGTTTTGAGAATGGCTCCTGTCTAGTATACTGAGGGCCTTCAGGTCCTGACAGGCCATTGCTGTAGGTAATGATATACTTGCATCCCCAGGCACCCCCATTTATGTAATTTTGCATTAACAAAGTTGATACATTTTGGACATATTTACTTTGACAAATAGAATTCTCACTAACCGCATTTATGATGTAGGGCATAACTTATTTCTTATAACCAACAACAAATACAAATGGGGTATACAGGAGTTCCTAGAATGATATAATGTGTAAGGGCATATAACATTAGTGAGTGCTGGAATGATGTTACACAGGCTACTGAGTAATGACAGCAAAACCTCTAAATATATATGCATGGCAAAAAATCACAGGGACTTTAGGCCGCATTGCTTTACAGTATCAAAGTGGCAAATAAAGGGAACTTTAATGAAGTTGGCACAGATGATGTGGAGATGCTGAATCTCTTGTTTTAGTTTCCATTGCAAAAAGTGCTAAAGAAATATATTTTCCTCTTACTGATGCAAATATTTTGACTGCCTGTAACATATCCCAGTGTAATCAATATTAAAAGGCCTTTGCTTTGTGAAAATATGAGTTACAGATGTATTCTCGGGAGTGTAACCCTTTCAGAACATTGAGAGATGCCTGTATTTGACAACAGAAGCAGGCAAAGACAAAGATGCCAACAGCTCCAGCAGCCAAAACTATCAACACCACTGCACTTGCGGTTGAGTCAAAGTGCATTCATCTTGAGAAAAACCCTCTTAACCTAATGAGGCAAGTGTCCCTCAATGGCTTCAGTTTATACCTCCACAGCCATAGAGCTGACATGGGCCATTTGACATCCTGCAGTTCCCACCCCCATGTTTTTTAGCCTGTTCTGTTTTGCTTTATTACATGGAGCTTCTCTGCAAGTGACTATAAGAACCTCCGCCTAAAAAGCCCTGATCCTGAGCCCTCAACAAACTGGTCAAATTCAACATCCTAGCTAACACATCAAAAATGTTCTTCAATTAGGGCTCCAATTTGGTTGTGAGATGAGAACGTTGTGATGAGAATGTTCCTAAACGTTTCCCTGGGCAATTTATCATTCAAACAAGACCTGTCACAGTTGCAGAAAAATGTTCCCGACACACTGCATGCTAATTTACTGGGAACATCCTTTGATGGTTATCTACACTTGAAAGCATAATGGAAGATTTGTGTCAAATACATTTCAAAAATATTTTAAATAAAAGTGTTGAAATGAAAGATTTGCTAAACATTTCTAACATTTCTTTCTAATTTAAAATGAGAGACCATCCACAATTCAGAGTATTTTTTACTGGAATACCAAAGCTAAATAACCTTCCAAGAGTTTTCCTGTAATTATTCTTACAACACTAAAGGATAACAATCCAGGGATTTCCATGAAAAGGACAAACACAGTAACATATCACCTTCATCACTTAACATTTAATGTTCCTAACATTTCCAGAAATGTTTTAATGACAGAAAATTGTTAGTTGAGATTCTATCAGTCAGAAACCTAAAAGAAACCCCTCTATCACATGAGCAGTGGAACATTTGAGTGAGCAAATCTATCCCAAGCTTGTGGTGTCACCAGTGTTAATTAGTAAATGATGCATTGTGTTGGGCTATGATTGTGCTTTGCTGGCCACCAATGAGGATTCAGCTCCTGTTCCACCCTTGCTCCACCATCTCCCCCTGTAATTGAAAACATTTTTCGCCTGGTCCTTAAGAGGTGACAGTCTATTTCAGCTTGCGACTAATTAAAACACACATCTGTTCTCACCAGGGTGATTGACACGTGAGCTATCCAGGAGAAACATGTGCATAAAATGGGCAGGACAGGGGTCATAAAAAGGGTGAGGACAGAAATAGAAGGGTACATATTTGGGGAAGGAAAGGTGTTATCACAGATTCTATAGATCCACCAGATATTCAGTTCCTATGCTCCTTCCATCCTCTCATTTTGCTGACTACAGGACGATCCCACTGGTATCAAGAGTTTCCTGTGCTGCATTACATCATTGTCCTTGATCATGCCCCTTAATGAACTCTCATAAGAGGCATTAAACTGTAATGTTTCTGCTACGTGGAAGGAAGGGAGAAAGAGCTCTCAGTGTTGAGAACTGAGAGTCGGGGCCTTCAGGTGGCTTGCACAGTAAAGGGCCCTGTTCATGGTGGAGCCATGAGTTTTGCCATTGGGTGTTGAAGTCCCAGCTTTACCGCTACCGATTATAATGGAGGTCTGCAAAGGTGGGGCAACAAATGGCTTAGCCTCGCTGTTGTAAAATGGGGGTTACTTGGTTAAGATTTATCAGTCCCATAGCTCGGTAGTGGCTCCCTTCTGAGTTTATGGGAAGAAAGGCAAGAAATTTTAAGAGAATACGGGGGTTAATATCTTCAGATTCTGAATATTCAAGAGGTCAGAAAGGAAAATGATGGCCAAACTGTGTCTTTCTCACCAGGCCATAATTACAGTTGCTGCCTGCCCCACTCCTCCTTCTTAAATCAAATGACTGAGTGCCTCCCATTTTAAACTGAATCAGAACTACTGAAAATGTTGTGTGCTTAATAAAATGTTTGAACAAACAACAGCACAACAGATAAATGCCTCTGGCAAAGTATTGAATATACAATCCTTCTCACCAGGCATTGCAACGATTGTTTAGGCATGAGTAAAGTTTTCATTTTTGTTAATTATTCCTTTGGTGGTTTCTGCAGTGGAATAATGAATAATTTTGGTGTGTTTTTCCACACATCTTTTTATAAAAGCTAACTTCAGAAGGAGTAAAAATGATATAAAATATGTTTAAAAATATCTATATTAAATAAATCTAAAAAGTATTTGTTAAAATTGTACCGTAAACATCTGTTGGAGATACAAGGCTGTCTCTAAAGGCTGTAACCACAGGTGTAAGCTAACAAGTTAGAGTCTTTGAGTCATTTTTGACCTTTATTTAACCAGTTTCATTTAACTTGATCATGGAACAATTTACAAAAGGAGCTCAAATTAGACTGTTTCATATCTGTGGCTGACTTGAAATGCACTATACAAAACACTGTAACATTGAATCAGGTAATTGCTTTTTGTGAAGCTACTGTACCAAATTTTCTCTTGTGATTTTTAAAACTGCATGTTTTATATGTTATATGTATTGTATTGTTTTACATTGAAATTTTGTTGGCTGCTACCTTGGCCAGATCTCTCTTGCAAAAGAGGTTCCAAATCATTAAATAAAGGCAAATGAATAAATAAAAAAGTAACTGCAAAATCCAGTTTGCTTTTGCAGTGACGGCCTGGGATATTTCAAGGGATTCTATAGTCAATCAGATACAGAGGTTATTTTTGTGGCTGTATAGTTATGAGAACATGAGTTAATGCCCTAATCAGATGTGACAGACCCTCAGGTTATTTTCTCCACCTTAACCCTTGTTTGGCCAAATGTAGTAAATTCTTACGATCCTCTGTCAAGGGTATTAATTGGCATAGAAAAGTTTTGTGTTGCAATGACTACCTTCTCCTGTAGGGATGTCAAGGGATTATGCCCCTAATAAAAGGACTGTGGGACTGTTTACTGACAACTGTGAGTCAGGACCCTCAGCTACATCTCAGCTAACAGAGAAAAACCCTCTACAGCCCACTACCCCCCGCATAGTATCTCCACCTTAACCCTTGTTTGGCTGGGCACTTGTAGATGCACAAACTAAGTACATTCTTATGTCTTCATCCTCTGATAACATTAGCAGTATGCAATTGGCATAGAAAAGTTTTGTGTTGCAATGCCTACCTTCTCCTGAATCAATGAGAGAGAGCTGCAGCTTGAGGCAAAACTGTCCAGCTGTGTTTGGAAGGGACAACGAGAAAAATCCAGAAAAAATAAGAATTTTGCCAAAAATATGACCTATTGCTATATAATACATAGAATACTCAGGATAATCAACATTATTTTATATATTGAAGTTCCAGATTGTTATGTATTGTATGTGATTTTCTTACTAAAATAATGAAATGTATAAAGTAAATTCCCTTCAAGGCCGGTGAAGGATCTATCCATTAATTTTTCACTAATTTACTTCAAATCATGGACAAAGATGGGCAAATTTTATAAACTACCAAGGACATTACAAAAGTTTTGCATTTTCTCTTATTAGATTCAGCATATGGTTTCAGAGCATTATTTCTTACTGGTATGGATGAGTTTTTGAAGTATTTAGTCATGTTACTTTTATTACAGTAATAAACTGTAAACTGTTCATACAGTAATATTAATTGATTTATTTAATGAAATAAATCATAATTTACAAACAACATCACAACATTATTTTATTATTATGTCTATGTAAATAACCATACATGGATACCATATTGCATTAATCAATGAAGGAGTAAAAGTACAAAATATTGTAAGGATCCATACGAAAATTGTGTCTACCAACTATTAATATGTTGCACCGGCTAGTGATTGGACAATGTCTGGTGTCGCAGACTACTATACTATAAAAGCAAAAATATGGTCACAATTTTTTTGAAAATTAACTCTCTAACCACAAGTTCCCCTTTTCTTGTTTCCTGCTGTCCTACTGATGTACACATTTAACATATAAAAGATCTCTCTCAGAGAGCTAAAGATATCTTCAGTATGTGTATCTCTGTCCATGCTGCATAAATGAATGATTTGGCTACCTAAACAGAGAGTGGTTATTTTCCACAACAGTGGTGATGTCAGCAAATCCAGTGATGTCAGGGAGTCCTTAATCTGAGTACACTAATAGTCAAGATCATCTCTCTTTCCCAATTGTGATATGCTTCCAGCACATAATTACAGTCAAACTTTGATACTCAGCATTGCAAATCAACTCTGCACTGTACTAAAATGTTCTGGAATAAATAGTCTTATTTAAGTTTCAGAAGTAATCACAGAGTTCAGTGAAACTACATGATACAATAAAAATATTTTCTGTCCTTGCTAACTACCCAGATTTTGTTTAGTCATACTGAATCACCCAACACAAACTAGCACATTGCTAAAGATATAGTAAAAAAAATTGACTGTTGAGAGAGATGCCAGCAAGATAAGATAAAATTGTAATCCTATCAAGGCACACATGGTAATGATGCCCAGCTAGCTAAATCTGAAGTTATTTATTATTGAGATAAAGGTTGGTGTGAAAGTTGCTCACAAATAGTGTGACTTTCTTCCTCACTAGAGCATAAATAAAACTCTGACTCAGTCTGGTAAAAGATAATATTATTTTTCAGACCACCATGTGCTAACACTCGCATCAAGTCATACCTGCGTGAATTTATGTGTGATGTAAGCTACCAGGTGTTTCTCAAAGGGCTGTCAGTCAAGGCCAGGTGATGATTATTTAGAAATGTGATCCTCACACCCAACCATCCCAGTGTTCTCCCTTAAATACTATAAAAACCACAAACAAAACAATTTTCTCACTTATTGAACATTAATTTTGATTTTTAAAAAAGGTTATGGTTGATTTTTTTACTAATCTAACATCTGTTTTGCATGGCAAAAGCGATGATCATTACATTCTCTGCCAGTGCTGTATTTAGGTAGCTAGCTACATGAGACATTGCTGTTCAGTGTTGATAAATAATAACTCACTCAACTCTGCTGATACTTAACTGGTTATTCAGTCAGTAAGGTGTTGTCTGCTTGTGGGAGGTGGACACATCCTTATATTTCCAAATTGAATGTGATTATGTAATTAGTAGCTTTTTAAATGGTATGTTATGCCACACCTTCAGGCGTAATTTCAAGAACTTAACATGTATGAGTGAAAGCCAACAGACAGATTTTCAATAACTCATTTTGTTGCAAAATTTTGTTCTTTTTGAACACAATAATTGTTGGATCTCATAATTAGGAAAAAAGAGAAGCTCATTCAAGTTAAGAAATTGAAATCACTTTCATTTGTAAATTAGATACTCTAAAGCATTGCAAAATTGTAAGTGACATTCAGAGCTAAAATTCATAAATACCTAACAGTGGTATGAGTCAGATCTCTGCCCTTGTTACATAGAGAGCAATCCACATGAGTTTGGTTGAACTTTTTTTAAAAGGTTGTTTCATGTCATTTAAAATGTATATGGTTTATTTTCATACATAATTTATACAAACAAGGACATTTCTAACAAGATGTGATGCATTATAATTATTTATGTGTTATGTATCACAATTATTATTTTATTTATTTATTTATTTATTTATTGGCGTGTCTCATTACAGATTACACAGTAATAAAAATATATAGGTGGCTTGCTCTTTAAAAGGAAGAGATGACACCACGGTGTCATGTGGGGGAGGTAGCTTTCAAATCCCTGGTATTGGTCTGTTTCATGCTACTCATCCTGGGCGAAGGATGCTCGAGAAGGCGGGAGGACGTTACTTTTGGAGGCGTGGAGAAATGGTATGACTTCATCACGTCAAGGGAGGGGAGAGAGGAGGGGAGGGGGGAGGGAGGGGACATGGGGAGTGGAGGGGTGGATGAAAGGGAGGGGGATGAGAAAGAGAGGGGTGGGGGTGTCTATGACATCACCCTACAGCTTCCAACGCGGCCAGCTGTGCTTTCTCGAAGCGGGGCTGAGAAGCAAGTCCTGCAATATCACACACGCCGAGCAACCAGCGCTATCGGGGGGATTTTAAAAAAATTATTCATTGCTAAGATATACCCAAGCTCCCTGGATCTGCTGCAACACGCCTATATACAGGATTACTCTTTATTTATTTATTTGCAAAGAAGATGTGAGGGGTTATTTATGTGTACAACAATAACGAAAGGAACACCGTTACCAAAAAAGGTAAGCACAGTTTATTTTGGTAAAAGGTGGGATCGCAGTACATGAGCGGCATTTTTACCATTCAATTTTGTATTCTATTACTTATGACTTACCTGTCACTCGTTTTTTCGGAATGTGTAGAGGATGCTGAACCCACGGTGAGTGTCTGCCATTTACTTTGCATTACAGCTGGCTGAGTTGGATGAGACAGAGGAACAAATACCATCGAATAAGACCATTGTAAGAGTCGGGCGCAGTCGTTCGCACGTTGTATCAGGTCTATATGAACTGCGCTCTGCGTTTAGGGTTAACATTCGATCTCTTTGAGCTGGTGGGGTTAAACTGATGCTGATACTGCAAAGATGATGCTGGTACGTAGTGGAAAGCGAATGTACCCGATGCTACTGCCATCCTGCTAGGTTCAAAAACTGTTTGCATCCCGCCATCTCATTGTTCAAATAAGAATACACGAGGTACCGCTTCAAATCCGACAGACAATATTCGGATTGTGCATGTGGTACCTTTTTGCACTATTCTGTGAGTTCCTTAAGGTACCGATTTAATCGATTTGAGTTTATAATCAGAAATGTTGATTTTATTGAAATCATTTTGAAAGAGGGCGCAACGAGCTTTGTGTCTTTTCCCTTCTCTATAATTTATTCAATCGCAGCTTGGGGTTTTCTGTGCGGTATTGACTTACTGTATGATTATACGCTACTGCATACTTCGCCTATTATGAAATTTAACCTTCTCGTTCATCTACTTCATGGTTATTTAAATGAGTTCAATCTTAATTCGATTTTCCCCTTGCCTATAGCAGGCTATATAATGTAAATAATTACAGTTGGTATATAATTGATTACCACTGTATAATTTTGGCATTGAAAGTGGTTTTCACACGTCAGTCAAACGTCAACTTTTATGAACAGCTTCACATTTTCAAAAGGCTTATTTGATATGGAACGTGTTGGTTGCAATATTCTCGCGAATACTTCAGCCTTTATTTATATAAATAACTGCCAGATTCAAGTTTTTACATATTTCCCTTTTTCGTTTTTATTGTCATTCAAATCACATAATGTTTTATTACAGAAAGCGTTCAATTTTACAAATATGAAATTCTTACAAGATACAACAGTAAAGGAAGGCAGTAAAGGATTGCAGTTGACACCCTTGTTTAGTCCAGTCGGAAGTTTAAAGGCTGGGAATTTGGAAATTAAAATATGTGCGTTGTTTTAACTATCAGATAAGGCTTTCTAAAGAGGTTTGATTACATGTGGTCAGGTAGATAGGTTAACTGTAGATACATATCACTTTAACTGCACTAGGTTGCAGCCACTTGTGCGTGTGCGTCCAGTGTATATTCTCAAGGGACATGGGCATTCGTAATTCACATTTAAATGTGTTTGATATTTATGTATAGCATTTTAGTAAATGTTTATTATTTTTGGTAATATATTAATGTCTGCTTGGACTTTGAAACGTTATCGTTTGGCAACATCGCATTGACATAAATGTAGAGCACAAGCTCTGTAGAGCTTGTGCACTTAACTACCGAGCTCTGTTCAAGTGAGCGGATTCGAACATAAGTTTCCCTCGATAAAAAGAATACGAACATAACTCGTTAAGAACAGGGATGCGGTGCAGGCATTGTTGCCAGTCCATTGCTTAGACAACGTTATTGCCCTGCTGTGATGAGTCTCCGTCATATGCGCATTCATTGTCTTGGTAAAACTAATAAGCTACCTAGCCATTACAACCCAACCATTGTAAATTGTCGACAAATTTTACGGTGAAAAATATAATTTGGGGTTAAATGGGCTAGGGTAAGAAAGAAGAGGTGTGTCAACTCTGATTGAATCTGATCAGCGACACATTACATTAATAAACGAGTTTATTTTATAGTGGCTATCTGCTTGTGCCTTGCGCGCGGCATAATGGCTTAGTCGGGGAGGGTGTAATAGGGAATAGTGAACATTTTCCTGCCTGTTCCAAACTGTTTAAGAAAATGGGTTTATTCACAACTAATGTTGTTATTGCCTATTTTTGATGGTTGGAAACGGCCTCGGGTTTAGCACAATAGTGTAATCTAATCGTACTGTGATGTAGATGTGTATTATAGTTCTCCATTATTCTTCATCACATGAAAAATATGGAATGGGTGCGTTCTCATGAGCAATATTGAAACGGATAGGTATGTGGGACTTGTTTAATGTATAGGTATGTAAGCTGGAGATGGGGTAAGGCATTTTACTCAACCTTTCACGATTCAGTCTTACATTTTATGTATTTTCCAGACGTATTTATGAATATTTACACGTGTTTCACTTTGATAAATGCTATCAAAGTATTATGCTTTCTGTATGAAATACGGTAAACTGTAAATACATATTTAAGTTAGCAATTCCTCTTGAATATATCATTTAATTTGAAATTATACTGTGCATAGTCTTCAGCGCGTTAAATATACATCTTATGTATGGGGCTTGTTCATTGTTGTTATAATTAACAGTTATAATTAAAGTTGCAGAATTCTTTATTTGATTCAATATAGAATAGATTTTCCCGAGAAACAAGTTCGTGATCACCTCACCAGGATACACACTCGCGCGAGGACATACGCACACAATTGTTTTGTACGGCTCTGTATGGATAGAACTCACTCAATGGATGTATGGGTTGTGCACACATAATTGCAAAATGTTATAAAATAGCAATCCAATATTTACAAGATAAAGTGGCTAACTTTCCTTTTTAGATCCACGTATCTCACGGAGAAACAATAATTAATTCGCTAGTAAAACTTTTTTTACAATGTACTTTATTTTTTATTTTTTCAAGCGCGTATAAGAAAGATAAACATTTTAAGAAAGCCGGTGTAGTGGGCCCTCTCAAAAAATCTTGAGCATTCAGCGATTTCCTAAGGCATTGCCTACTTCCATTAGAAAATGCGTTTGTCCAGGAAACGTCTGCAGTAAGTAACCTCTATCTATGTTCCATATCTTGTTTCGATAGAAGAAATCTTTAAATTGTGTCTTCTCTCAGCACCTTCGGCGGTGGCACCGCGTTTATGTATAGGAGACATCTCCACTTATTTGCCAGCGGCTGTGATGCATTTGCCCAAAATCCACTCAACTGGGCAAAGGTAGAGGAAAAGAAATGAAGACTTTTTCATTTAGGACTTGTGTTCAGCCCTGCCTCTGGCGATAGAAATAAGTTCCATCACATCTTACCCTTTGAAAATACTTCTGATTTGGTTTTAGTAGCTCCCCTCGGTGGTCAAATCGCACAGCATTTTATTTTCCGGACAAATAAACGAAATATATAATATTGTAAGGGTATAGCTGACAGAGAGATGCACCACTCAGTGCAGTAACCGGTCTTTAAAATACAAACTAACATAAATCTGTAAAATATAATAGTATTATACTAGTGGTAATAGTACATGTTTACGCGTTTAATAAAATATCTTTGTGTAGATGTTGTGATTCAGAAACCACTGTCACTATGAATTAGAGTAATGAGGGTGTATATTAATGAGTTGGACAATGTGGTGGGCGGTTACATGCCCGTCCTTCTAAAATGAGTGCCGGCTCGACATTGTATGCCAGAAAAATGTTTTGAATCGTTTTGCATAATTATCACAAAAGAGGTATTATACTTGTGTCTTTATTGTTATAGTTGTGTCTATATTATTCAATATTTGAATTCGGAGAGCGGGACTGGCTTTATCCCTGAGCGTAGGCCCGCCCATTCGTCCCATCCCCATCTCCCGCTTCTGTGAAGGACACCTGACAGCACGTGAGAGCCTGGCAGTGAGGGCAGCTCTCCTCTCTCTCTGATTCTAAAGCCTGCTTTAGAGCTTTTCTGGCGGTAATAGTGTCTCATCCAGAGGTTCCCAGCGTGAACAGCCTTTATGTACCTCGATTCACTCATAGCAAAACACCTGTGCTGGACACATATTGGAGAATACCTGGCGTTCAAAAGCGTTTGACAGGATGGCCCTTGGGAGATTCGGCTTGCTGAGTGTTTCGCAACAGGTTTGTACGGCATTTAAGTATGTCATGTGGCCATCAAAACAACGTCTCTCTTTTAAAAGATTTTGCCTGCGCCCGTTTTAGGTGACGAAACCAGCACCTTACCCCTAGTGTAGATAAAACACACACTTTCTGTTTATTGACAAAAAGGCTGGCGTTCCTCTCATGCTCTGTGCCAGAGGTTTCCAGGCTAAGTTTTTTTGATGTCCAGGCCTATTGAGACGGCCATTGCTCGGGAATGCACGTGCCACAGCAACCCAATAGAGGTCACTACTGAGATAACCCCACACGGCCTTTCTGCCCCATTTGGAACTCCTGTCACTGTCTTGTGGTACAGAATGGATTCTGTCAATACCAGTGGTTGGCAAGGAGGACCATGTCTGTTTCTGGATTTCATGCCACCCTTCTCTCTTTTGCATTTTTAATAGCCCAGTCATTTATGCAGTGTGACCTTTTATCAAAACTTATTCATACACGCTTAAGTGGGAAGTAAAGGCAGGTTCTTATGTCCCCTGTATTGAATGTTTAATTGTGGTGTAATAATTAAATTAACTGATGTAAGTTTTTGCAGATAATTGGTTAATTTGATAAAGATAATTCAGGATATAAAAATATACATATCTCCTAGACTCCTAAGAGTGGAGTTGCACATGTCTGGTTTGTAGTGGATTGGTGGGGCCTGGTTATACCCCCAATCAGTAACATAGACTTTGTATCTGTTCTCTTTATCACAGACTGGCGGTGTATGGATGAGTCACAAGCAGCAACTTCATTATTTTCCATCATACCTTTGAACAGTGAACAGTTGCAATGTTGATGCAGTAAGTCTAGAAGAGAGAAAAAAGGAAAATTGTGTTGGGGGAGAGTTAACATTACCCAAAGGAACCTCATGAAGTTTGAAAGGGAAAAAAGATACATTGGCTTTATGCAAATCCTCATTGCTCAAAATGTGGCAGCCTAATTATCAGGAGGGAGCTTGTTAGTTGTCACCTTTAGATAAACAGGCAGGTTTTTTTTTCTTTAATGTTTTCTGCAAGTTAGAGAATTTGAATTTCTAAGCAGGAAAATGTCAATGTCAAAATATTCCTCCCTCTACCACAGATGCACAAACATTCTCAGAATTTCTTTCTTTTCCAGAAATGTGAATATCCGGGGATTTAGTTTGCAAAAGTTTTTCAACAAGAGTACTGAACTATATGTTGTCTCTGTGATGCATGATGGATAGACAATTTAGACATTGCACTGGAAAGGGTCAGCAAAAAGAGGGCCAAGAAAGCATGATAAAACATTTTCACATAGTCCTGCCAAACGGTTTACATAATGCATTTACAGAGGGACGGCCTGTGATGTTTCTAAGACCAGATGTTTCCAAAAGGACTTAAAAAACATGCAAAGTGTTTGTTGAAGCTACTATATTTCCTGTCATATTCCCATTATTATGTATAGTTAAATCCTATTTGTCTTCTGTTTTCAACATGAAGGATTGGACTTTTTGTTTTTATTCAAGCTTGCTAAAGGTATATTGACATAGTAGACTACATATTAAGAACAGTTTCATATCTTATATTGAGGGTATTACAAAAACATTTTTGGGGTCTAAGCAAAGTGGTCCTTGACACTTTAATGGGTTTGAAGTGTAGCTCTCTTACAAGCAGGTTTTACAGAAATAGGTTGTTGCCATGCATATGTGGATAAGCAAAGTGTCTTCCTTTGTATGGGAAGTAGATCAAGTGCATTGTCTTCTTTAGGAATTAATTCACTGACAGGCTTTTCTTCGACAAAATGGATTGTGGCAGTAGACAGAGGGGGGTATTTTTTTGAGAAGAATCCCATAAGCTTTCAACTGAAGCCACGAATGGTGTAACAGAAGGCACAGGGCATTGAAAAGGTCTTGCCTTGCACAGCGTGGCTGCACAATCAATAAGGAGAGAGCAAGATAGCTGCTCCCAGTGACAGCCAGGCCGAAATAACTCCTTGATGCAGAATTTCTGCTCTGCTTAATGTTGAAAAAGTAATGTGTGGGTTTCCACCAGACTACACTGTGGGGAGCTGTGGCAGAACGGGAAATACTGTAGCAGTAACCCAGGCCTCTACATTCACAGCATTGAAACTTGGAGCCTGAATACTAATATGTGAAATAGTGTGGTACATAGTACAATGGTTAAATAATATTTATTATATTTACCCACCCAAAAAGACTAATCCCCCATCCAACCCTACACACACTTATATACAAATTTAATTTTGTTTATGCTAAAGATAAATATGCAGTTTATTTTTTTTTGGAATTACAGAATAAACTACACTCAGAGCAGTCTGAAGTGATTGCAGATGATTGCACTGCTTGCTTATACCGACAGGTAATCACCTCCTCATGAATTTGCCTAATTGAAGAAATATCAGTTCAGTCCATGAATAAGAAATGCGGCAACCCACAGAAACACATTTGTGTTTGGAAACATTTGGGAAGAGGTAATCAAGGATAAAAACCCAGCCCCATGACACAGTAGTAGTCTAGGCATTGGCTGGCTAGGACCAAATTTGGTACGTTGAGTCTGATGTGGTGAAATTAAACCCACTTGTTTGTAGTCTCAGTGGAAGCAGCATTATTGATTGTGGGATAGATGGATGAATATATGGGTGAATTAATAGATGGAGAGAAGCATATGAATGGGGATGGAAGCAGGTGACCTGAGTGGCTTTGTGTAAGAGCAGGCAGGAGTGTACTTAAGTGCTTCAGGGGGCTCTCTTTACAAGTCCCACTGAGCTCCGGTGAAGATGGTCAGAGATGTTTTATTGGTCTCTTATTTTATTGACATGCAGTAATGGACATTCTTTCAGCCTTATTTTAATTTCCCATCCGGCATGTAAAAAGGACTGCAGACTGTGATATGAGGAAGAGTTAGCAATGCACAGTGGTGGCATGGACTAACACCAATGCCAGCCTTGTTTTTTTCCAGGAGAAGATAAAGGACTAGATTCAATCACATGCACTTAGGCACTTTAATCATATGCAAGTCCATCAAGATGGGCTTCATCTCATCAAGGGTGTATGTTATTTGATTTTAGAATGAAAATAACACATTCCAAAGGACACGTTTAATTATCTGCAACAAAATATAACAACAAATATGTACACAAAGAAAATGTGTACTTAAAATGTGAAAATGTTGTAATGTAATGTCTATTTTAATCAAATTGCATATGGCCTAAAAGAGACTAAGTGTGTGAATCCATCTATATATCTATATCTGTCCCATCTATATATGTCCCATTCGCCAACATGTTCTCAGTGTTCATGTCTGAGAAGTCTTGCTGTGTGTGAAATTATGTGCAGCATTACATATCTATGTAGACGGCACTATCTACTCAGCTTTTCATACTAGCGAGCCCTTACTGTTTCTGGACATGCTTTTGCATGCATCTGCTGTCACGTTTGATATAGTGTGCATGTCCTTGTCTTTGTAATTTATTCAAACTTTGTGTGTTGTATGACTGATGTACAGTGAATGGAAGTGTTACTTAAGGTATAGTGAGTATGCTGTATCACTTATGTGTATCGTATAAGCTATGACATATTGTACATGTCTGCTGGTGTGTTCTGTCACTTAATCTGAATTTGTATGAGACCTGTGCCACTTACAGTGCATGTGTGTGCATCCTTGCATGTCTTATGTCAGTTATAGTGGTGTGTGTGTCCTTGTGTACTTTGTGTCATATTGTGATACAGTGTGTGTGCATTTGTCCTTTTGTGTGTGTTTGTGAGTCATGATAGTGTTTGTTTTTGTGTGTGTTGCTGTACAGCTTATGGCTTAGTGTATGTGTGTAATTTTGTGTGCGGTGTCATCTATGCTGCATTGTAGCCTGCATAAGTGTCCCCTTGTCATCGTTTGTTCACACACTCCCACTGCCGCTCGAGTGGCGCTGCGCGGGCGTCACCCCCATCAGCACCATGCAAAAGGATGCACATAGCAGCTTCTTGATGCCTTCTTCCCATCGGCAAAGACTCAGCAATGGGAGTTTATAAAGACGGCCGAGCACATGCTGACGAAACAAGCACCTACTTCCTACCTCCTACCCGTGGTCCCAGAGTGCTTCAGCCATAGAGAGATCTTGCTGGGCTGGAAGTGTTGCTGGAGTGGGGGAGAGAGAGAGAGAGAGAGAGAGAGAAAGGGTTCTTCAGGGACGGGGAAGTGAGAGAGGTTGTAACTATGTATTCTTTTCCAACTGCAGCCTTCGAGGTCAAGTCAAAGCTGTACTGGATACCTCTCTCTCTCCTCTACCACCCCAAATATCTAAATCCAAATGGGGACCAGCAGAGGTTAACGTGTTTACACAACAAAGGGGAGCAGTTTGTTTACCCCTACTAGAGTCTCATTATTAACGTTGCCATAACTTATTTATTGGCATAATATCTATGAATAATTCATACTTGTCTTTAATTTATTTCTTGGTTATGCCTTTTTTCCTCCTTCTCGTCCTTTCCCCTGCTGTGAAGGGATGGGGGGTGGGCAGGGGGGGTTGTGTGGTGGCTGTTTGAATGCAGTGCTGAATTAGTGCAGGGGCTTTCGGCCTTGTACATTTCATCTGGCGTAATAATAAAATCCTCATACCGGTGCATTGATCTCCCCTAGAATAATCCATTTAGGCTCTGTGCATGCCCGTGTGGGGCTCGTAAATGATTTATTTCAGCGTAGGGAGAGTGGTGTGGTGGTGTGTAAGCTTCAGTTTGGATGTAACAATGCTCTGAGAGAACCTAAGGCCAGGGGGTGGGGGGAGGATGTGGGGGAGGGTGGAGGGGAGGGGTGAAAGGAAGTACGAAAGACAGAAGCAGAGAGAGGAATAGAGAGAGAAAGGAGTGGAGGGAAGATGGAGAGCCTCTAGCAGTTGTGAGAGGCATCAACAAATATTGATTGAGGTTATATCCCTCATGTTGTAGTGGTTCGTTGAAAACACTTCCCCCGTGCCGAATGATTATCATTCTAAACTTCCCCACCACTGCTGCAATTATTTTTTTCATCTGAACATTGTATTCCTTAAACGTACAGCTATCACGTCTTTCCCTCCATCTCCTTTCAGTAAATATTCTCTTCTCATCGGCTCAAACTAAGCTTCATGAATCCAAATGGATTTTCATACCTCATTCCTATGTCATTTGTTTTAACCACTGCTTGGACTCCTAATATGGCATAAAACACTTTGTCTGAATTCATGCACATCTGTGTGTGTATGTTTGTGTGTTTGTGTACGCATGTTAGTGAATTCCAATTCTGTATGCTGGGAAGAAGATTAGTATTTTAATGTCCTACCACCAGCAATATTGTACTTAACAACAGGCTTGTGTAAATCCCCCTCTGCATTTAGTTCATGCATGTATTTATTCTGCTGATAATTCTGATATTCAGATCAATACATATGTACACAGATATACCAACACAACCCTGCAAGAGGTTAAATTCCAGGCAAGTGAACCTATTAGAAAAAGATAACACACCAGGAAGGTACAATTCAATTAGACATGAGCAATTTTCTCCCCACTTTGCTGCAGCTGGTTAGAATTTATTGTTTGTCTAGTGACATTGATTTTGGGATTCTGGTAATTGTTTTACCTCTGCCTGAGTAATGACCCCATGGCCATCCAGCCATAAGTGCACGTGCTGGTGGTGATGGCAGTGACTGCAGCTGTGTGGAGGGAAGCCCGGAGAATACTGGTGAAAGAGCAGGAAAACAGCAGTGCATCTCACTGTTGCATATATTCTGTTTGTGAAAAACAGCTCAGTCAAGAAGAGGCAGTATGCTTCATTACCCTGAGTTATCTCTTTAATGGCACAAGCGGTATTAGTTGCACTTTGGATGCTCAGCTACTGTCTGCTTGATCAAGGATCAGCCATGAACTCCTCTCATTATCCACAGTCGTTATGTCAGAAATTGTAAGAACTGATCTGGGGTCTGTGCTGGGAGAGTAGTCTATACATCCCCTCAATTCACATGTACAGAGTGTTCTTACCATGTAGTGAAGTGTGCTTTTGTTAGTTTTAATTTTCTGGGATAGAGACCTGAATATGAAGAGTTTGCAGGCACTTTGCAGTGTGTATATATATGTATATATATATATATATATATATATATATATATATAGAGAGAGAGAGAGAGAGAGAGAGAGAGACAGAGAGAGAGAGACTTGTTGCTTCAGTTCCTGAGATGATAGGTGGAGATTATGTCCAGGAGTTGACTAAAGATGACTTAGGTTTGACGGAGAGAACAGTCAGACATTCTAAATGTTTTTGGCACGGCGTGAAGTTCGCGGCATCAACAGAGCGTTAAAAGCGGGAGCCCCAGAGGCCAGCTTCCACTCTAGTGAGGCACACGCATACTCCCCCCCCAGGTTTTGGGCTGAACATCGTTCATTCCCATCATTTGACAGGCAGTTTGTCGGTATGTATTGCAGCAGCGAGGGGAACAGCTGTGGAAGAGGGGGAAAGGGAGAGCAGAAGGATGTGAAAGGAATGGAAGTCCATTTAAAGGTAATTTATTTCTTCTGTCGCTTTGTTGTGTGAAGAGGAAGTGCCAAATATATTGTTGTTTATTACCCTTTGCTAAGTGCTTATAGGCTGGTTCCCAAGGAAAGTTCTCCTGTTTAATTCAGGTCCTTGAAGTCAGTGTGGCAGTGTTGACTTGGGGGGTGGGTGTTTTGCTGCTTTTTTGGCTTAAATGTAATGTAAACCTCAAATCACAAGCATATAAATGGACATTACAACAAACTGACCATCTTTAAAGAAAACACTTCTATATAAGTACAAAAGGTTTGGAGGACATTTGAGGTGGCTATAAGGTAACTACCCATCTGGGCTGTAGTGTGAAACACCTGCAAAATCAATAACTAGTTGTCCTCATATCTGTTGTGAATTGCTGTTCTTTGGTAAAATATATTGTCTTTTGTGAGTACTGAAATAACAGCATGGCTGTTTCACACTGGAGTTAATGATCTGTGATCTGGAATCTATGCAACATGATTCTGACTACCTTGGGAATATTTTTCACTAAGGCCCAGCACAAGCCTGAATTAGGATTTCTACATATATTCTACAAAGAAAATATGTTCATTGTTACAGTTTCCAACCTCACTGTCTTGGCCTTCACAAAAACCTTCACCTTTCAAAAAAGCTTGCAAATATACAGAACACACTGCAGTTTAATTAATAAGATACTAATATTATGTATTTATTTATTTAAATTATTCATTTAATTTGCACAGCAATTTTCAAAATACCCAAAAGCCAATTTTCATAGTTCATCAAACAACACGTTAAACACGATTTACCAAACAGTAGATGACAACACAGAAACGTTTCCGTTTGGTTTGCGTGAGGGTAAGCTGCACACAGAGCGTCAGTAATGTGGGGATCATGGCAGGCGGTGGCAGGCAGCCCGCAGCAGAAGGTCCCTGTCAGGGACACGGTGGAGGGGAGCGCTGGAGAGGGGAGGGGAGGAGCAGTCCGGCCTCCTACCTGCAGCTCGTCAGTGACTCATCTCACAGTGAGAGCACAGCCAGGTGGAGGAGCTGGAGAGACGGAGAGAGAGGGAGATAGAGATGGAGAGGGGTTGGAGTCAAGGCCACAACCTTCTTTGCTCTCCCCGCTTTTAATTGCTCTGAGATAAGACACCCACGGCTCTTCTTTTTTTGCCAGCGTTTTTTCCTGGTGTATATTTCACCTCTTTTTCAGTCTGTTTTCTCTCTCTTCTCTCTCTCAAGCATTCCCCACTGAGCCTTTTTCTGTCCCTATTTCCATTCATCTTTTTGCATTTCTCTCTTCTCATACTTTCTTTCTAAGTCCCTTACCTCCCTCTCTCTCCCTCTCTCTGTCTATCTCTTTTTCACCACTCTTGTAATGTACAATGCCAGGAAGGACTCCAAGGTTTCACTCATGGGAAACAGAGACAGAAGGGAGAGAGGGATCACCAAAAGGTGCATTTTTTTACCCCATCTTTTTTCCTTCCTCGGTCTCTGTTTCTAAGCGCAACTGCTGACAACAGAGGGGCCGTAGAACATTCTGTGTGTCTCTCCTTGTCTCTGGTGCTAAATGTAGCAGCAGGCTGGCAGGGTTTGGTTAAAGCACATGGAGCCAGGTTGGCATGTTGCGTGTGTCACGTTGGAGAACTGAACTGCTAAGCCTGGAAGATTCCTTGTGATGCCTCCCTTAATGACTGAAAGAAAACGCAAGGCTGACACAATAATTACCCTGGCATCGCAGCACCGGGAAGTTTTGCATATTTGTAACTTGACATGCAGGTTCAAAGCTCCCTTTTTCCATCGGCAAAGGGAATGGCAAATTATGACGTCTTTGACACACCACAGAGGACTGTGTATATGAATGATGTATCCCGCTTTGTTATAGGGACAGTCCTCTGGATTGCTGGGGTTTTTAGTCATCTTCCTATATCCCTTGCCCCCCTCATCCTCTTAGATACAGCAGTCTCTTTGTAGTTTTGATTTCTTCTGAAATATATTGTTTTCAAGACTCAGATCCATGAATAGTTTTAGCTTTTTAATAGATCTGACAGCATGCTTTTAGGTTGAAGATATTTCCTCTAATTTGAGTCTGCTGAAAGGAAAAGCAGCTGTCAATCCCAGTGGCTGTGCTAAGTTAAGAACATGCAGCGGTGCTTAAACACTGTCGGAACGGTGCAGCATATCTGCATATTGCCCTTAAGTTAATCCCCCTTCCTCACCAACATTTTGACAGGATAATGGATGTGATATTATGATACAGTTTTATTTGTAGACTACTTAGCCTTGACTGGGTGTGCATGTTTTTTTCCCTTTTGACAAATTTGGCCTAATTTATGAGTGTGTATAAAAGCTTCAGGGCAATCCATTTTCAGCTCACTCTCCAAAGTACATCACCTGATCGCACAGCCCATAGATCAAACATACTGGTGTGGCCTTAGCCGTTTCATGCTATTTCGAAATCGGTGCAACTGGAAGTCTCTGTTGTATTTATTATTTTGGATATGGCTTTAGACTCTGAGTGTTTGGCAGTGGAAACAAAGCAGCTGAATTACTCTCAAGGTCAAGTGTCGGGTGAGTGGATGGTGTTCTCAGGAAACTCTGAAATAATCATAAGCTTCACAGGACATATCACTGCCAACACTAATATACTATGGGATGCCTGTTTATGGGATCTGCACAGTATTGGACTGAGAATTTTTGTTGTTTTTTTATCTCCATGTTTATGCAGGGCACATTTGAATGATTGTAATTAATATAAAGTTAATTTGAAGTGTTAATTGTATACTGACAAGCATGGTTGACTTCCAGGCAGTTGAAGCACATTAGATTCTCAGCCAACCCAGGTGCTCGCTGTAGAATCAACTGTGTAATTAAGTATTTTAATAGTATTCATGTTTAAAATGCAGGAAAAATTGGGGACAAATATTTAATTTGCACATTGCAATTAAAATTCAGAAAATAGTAGTTTCCTCACCATATCTAATACATATCTGTCTGCCATGACAGTTTCAGTGGAAATGTCCTCCAGCCCAGAAGATGTGTGATTCTTGTGTGGAGCCCTGCCTTATGCCCTACAATCATTGAGTGTGGCATTTAAAATATAACCATCATAATTAGTTCTAGGAATTACTTTTAAAAAGCAAATAATAATAATAATTATTATTATTATTTATTTTGCTACTCAGACATTGGCCTAATTTCAGAGTATCCATCACACTATCACATTGTCTGGTCCCGCTCAAGGACACAGAAACAGGCAAATACATTCTGTGTGGGGACACCAGCCTCTCTCCCTGGCCCCTCCTGTGTCCCTGTCTCTCTGTCACTCTCTCAGCGCTCATCTCTTTCTGCCCTCCCTCTTTCCTCCTGGCTGCTAATAAAGAGGGCATCTCAGCAGAGCTACATTAATAAGGTCTCCCTCTCCCTCTCTCACCCTCTGTCACATGCAGTCTCTTCTCTCTTTGTCTCTCTTTCTGTCTTGTTTCTCTCCATTTCGCTGTCTTCCCCTCTTTCCCTTTCTCACTCTCTTTTTCTATACTCTTCTCTGTGGAGCTTGTCCTTCAGAAAAAACAGGCATGGCATTAATCTTTAAATGACTGTCGGTTCACCCCAAGACTTTCAATCCATTAGCGAGCGGAATATGTTTTGAGAGAGATAGACGGAGAGAGAGTGTGTGTATGGATCTGAGAGAAAGAGACAGAAAGAGGGGGTAAGAGAGAAAGAGAAAGGGGCAATGATAATGGATGTTCCTTTGAGATATCATCAGTACTAAAAGAAAAATTATTATACCCCCGTAAATTGTTTGACAGACCTCTGTGTGTGCGGGCCAACATTTTGAGTTACTCCCCCCTTCCATTCCCCCCACGTCCCAACCCCTCCCACTTTCTCAAGGTCAGAAGTGTCCTGGCGCAAGCGAGGCAAGGCGCTCCTCACCCCTGAAAATATCCAGTGTCTGACATGGTTACCCTTGTTGTGACAGGTTTTCGAATGCACACCACAGGATCATACGTCACCCAGAATGATGGACTAGGTTTGCCAATACTGTCCACTGAGACTGAGGGGCTGTCCTTACAAACCAGAGCATGGCATCCTGTCTCTGGCTTTCCCAGCATGATCGATCACACGGTCGCAGAGGCGCAGTACATGTGGGTCCCACTGGTGTAAAACCCTGCTGCAGAAGAGTCTCAGATACTCTTTGGTATTTTTAGTAAATGGGTATTTCAGTGATGACAACTGCATCCATTTGTGATTTCTCTCAAGTAATGAAATGGCTAACATTAACTGTTATCAACAGTCTGACAAATTATAATTTGTCTATATTTTTTCCATTGAAAAATCATAATTTGTAATTTAACATATAAAGTGATTGTGTTTATTTTGATCTTCTCTCTTTTCAGTAAAGCTACATAGTCACCATTCATAATTTAAAACTTGATGATTTATTTCTATGAAGGGATGTTGTATGAATGTGATTAAAATACTATTTGCCATCCACTCATTTACCTTAAGTGAAAAAACCCAATGCAATGTAACCCCCCTCAATTCAAACATTCATTAAATAAATTTAAAACAAAATTTTGGTCTATTACAACTTAATCAATTTGCTTTGAAGCTATAGAGCATAAGGGCTCAGAATGAGAAACTGACCTGGATCCAAACAAAATGCATACAAGCATTAATTAGTAATTACAAATTAAATTAAATGGTGTTGAATGTGTTCTGGTTCTCCATCAGTGGGTTTGCAATTCCCTCAGATTCCTTTGGACCCTTTGCACACCTACAGTTTATGTATGTATGTATATGTCAGTATTGATCTTCTTAATCCTACATCTACATCATACACCTCCCCCATCACAAAGGGACTAGCCAAGACCAATCAATACAGAGCCTACTTTACAATTATGATGCATATCTCTGTGAGTACCATAGATTAAGTGTTACCAAATGGTTTCTGCTAGCTTCCATCCTGGTTTATACCTGAAAATTGATTATGCATGTATATATGTGTTTGTGTGTATTTAAGGGTGTGTGTGAATGTGTATGTGCATGTGTGTGTGTGTATGTGTGTTTTTTATGTATGTATATTCATGTATGTTGGTGTGTGTATGAATGCGTGTTCCTTTGTTTGTGTGTGTGTGTGTGTGTGTGTGTAAGTATTTATGGGCTG
Source organism: Albula goreensis (assembly GCA_022829145.1). Taxonomy (NCBI): domain Eukaryota; kingdom Metazoa; phylum Chordata; class Actinopteri; order Albuliformes; family Albulidae; genus Albula; species Albula goreensis. Next base: position 16,751,258 of record CM040753.1, on the reverse strand, counting down.
CAGCTAGTGCAGCCCTACTCAGCCAAGCCTCAGCTCCATTGAGTGATGAATCTGTTATTTCATTTAGCTTCAATTTCCTCCCAGTCTCAGAAGGCCCTGTGCCTAGCTTGGCTCTATCCAATCAGGACCCAGCTTTCAGCCACCAGGGGAACCTGCCCCTTTGAAGCAGGGCCAGCTCCTAGTCCCACACCACAGTGAGTGAGGCCTCTGCTGGTGAGGAGCATTGGTTGCCCAAGTGTCGTTATCTGGCTACACATCGCCACACTGAATATTCATGAAGGCACCCGCATGGCGCACTAATGAAATTTGTACGCACGCTTAGAATGACAACACAGTGGGGAGATGTTCAAACTGGAGGACTGGACACTGGCAGAAGAGCGACTGGTGGACTGGCCTCCTCTGACACATCTCATTTCAGATGACCGTTTCACTGTGCCAAAGTAAACCACACAGGGCGAAAGCTCATTAAGAACCGGAGAGCGTTTGGTCTGCCCTGAAGATGACTATAATGCAACTGAGTACACCATTAGGAGAAGCAGTTCTTTTAAGGGTAACACTTCAGATTCCTCACTTTGCCAAAAATTAATGTTGTTTAACCAAGCTACTGCTACTAACTGCACAGAAAGGAAATAATGGTTGTAGCAGTTAATGGAAATTGTAAATAATGTTAATGCTATTAAGCAGCTATTTGCTCACTCTTGCAGCAACTCTTAACAGATGCATCCCATTCTCTCTCTCATTTTCTGCTAGCCATTTTTTTGCTTCATGCAACCAATGCCAGATTTCACCCTGTGATTAGAGGCCATTGTTGGTTTCTACAAAGAAAGGTGCAAAAACAAGTGGTTTACTCCATTGAGAATTTTGAACTCTCAAAAGCAGTTCTTTACCTGGGAATTAAACTATCACCTTTGAGTTGGGAGAAAAGCTGTTTAACCATTGCATTACACCACATTTCTGGCAGTTTTCTCCATTTACACTTATTCTGCCTGCATGAAAAGGATGGGAGGCAAGCAACACATCTTGTGTTTCTCTGCGCTGCAAAGGACCTTCAGTTCATCGGTGTGGAAGTTCCTGTCTGTGAGAGAGGCCGAACGTCATTAATCACATAGCGTTTTCCCTCTGCACACTATACGAGTTGAGGGGTGATGGATGTTCGATCTCTGTCACCCCGTAATACGTGAGAGGGCTCAGGTATCGATGTGCTACAGCCCCCCAGAGGAATACATTTTTCTGCCATCTTCCTTTCAGCACGATGGCTGGAAACATTGCTGCTTTCAGACCTCCAAATCCTTCCAGACAATTGGATATCTGCTTCATGGCTGTGTCTGAGATGGTGTTACTTGGCAAAAAATATACAGAATACAGAGGTATTTTG